>BLIW01000002.1:40792719-41082719 GCA_016586305.1 Ophiorrhiza pumila
TCAGAGAGTGATGGTTACAGGTTTTCTTCTTGCAGTAATCATGCTGGAATAGTTGGCGTGACTCACAGCTGCAGAAGTTTGCTGCTTTGATTTTGTTTACGTGAATTAGCATGGGGTCTGCTTGTTGTGTTGCTTCTAGAAATGGAACAGTGACCAATGGGTCTCCCAGTGACATTTTGCATCGAAACATCCGGCATTCCCCTTCTTGGAGCTTTCGGTGGGATAACCGGGTGCGAGTAGTGGGGGAGGAGGCTAATGTAAATTGGATTTCTGATGGTACCACTCGCAATAATCAATTGGGTATTAAACATGGAACAACTTTTGAAACTACGTATGCATCTGAAGAGGGTAGTCCGTTGGATAGTTTTCGATCACTTGTATGGCAGAAGTCTCCAGTTTCTGAAGTGAATAATGGGGTCGTGAAGCTCCTTGCTTCAGGTACATTTTTGTATTGTTGCTTATCCCATTTCTGCTTAAGTCAACTGTTTACTTAGTAACTGAGACTTCCCCATTTAGGCCTCGTTTGATGCTTGATACAAGGGTAAGCATATGATGACAGGTTTAGATATATTGATTTTTTTTCCCTAATCTTAAATGTTCTGAAATTTCAGAGAGGTTCAGAGATACAGATTTTCTTGATTAATTTTAATAGTTCCAAAATCTTTATGAATTATTGGTACTTCACCATAATATGTAGAAGGAAGGAAAGAGATAGCATGGGACATATCACTCATAGCAAATTAGCGCACAATCTCTTAAACTAACAAGTTGAGAATTTTTTAAATCACAATCTATAGTTTAGAAGGTATACGTGAGATCCAATGAATGGGGCTTGCAGAAGTAGAACTTTTGGAAAGACTTTGAGCTTTACCTGTCAAGGAAAGAAGCAATTTACAGCTCTGGAACGTGTTTATCGGTTGTATTTTGATTATTCTACTGAGGTGCAGTCATGTGGCTTACTTGATTCATGGTTCAATATAGTCTCATGAACAATGACAAATGAAAAGCAAGTTTTTCAACCAGAAGGCTGATAGGGTCATTGATAGCAAATGGGAGTATAGTTTCATTGGGCGTGGGGTTCAGATTTTATGATATCTTGTACTCTGTCGCTTAATGTTGTCAATTGAGATCAGGTTCTTTTTGGTGGTGTACATGCCTCTAGTAATTCCAAGTTCTGAAGTTCTTTCATTTGTCCAAAGTATGACCACTTCCTTCTTCTTGTTGCAGATCCTTTGACCTCTACTAATTCTACAGAGGTGAGTACAAAACAGCTGCTAGTTTTTCACTTCATGTATTTTACATTCTTATAATCTTTTCACTGTGTTTTTCAATCATGCATGTGTTTTTAAATTCTGTTTCTTAATTAGGTGAAGGAGTTAACTGGATCCCCAGCTGTTTCTTGCCCATCTCCAGTGAAGTTGTCTCCTTCAGCACCTTCAGTTTCATCATTGTCTACATCACCTTTGTCATCCCAGGGGCACCCACTGCCTGCAAGCTCGACTCCATCAAGATGGCCTCTCCGTTCTCCTGGTCACCGGCTCTTACGACAGGTATCTGATAGCCTTATTCCAGCTATCAAATCTCCGACCTTGTCAGTTTCTGAAGAAGCATCTTCTTTTGTGCTTCCTGGATGGAGCCATGAATCAACCAGGGGTTCCCATGGTGGGTCATCGGACAGTTGGTCTACACCGACCTTCCCTGATATTGTGACAACTTCCCGTAGAGAGAGGTGGTCTTTTGACAGTGAAACTCTGGGTTTGGCACGCGATAAATTAACTAGATCTAGTGGTAGAAATTCCAGTTACCCCTTTGATCTCCAAACTTGTGGCATTTGTTCAAAGCTTTTGACTGAGAAATCTTTATGGGGCAGCCAGAAAATTATAGCCACCAATGAGCTTGCTGTGGTTGCCGTTCTAATTTGTGGGCATGTTTACCATGCCGAGTGCTTGGAGAATTTGACCCCTGACATCAACAAATATGATCCAGCTTGCCCTGTGTGTACTTTTGGGGAGAAGCAGGCACAGAAGATGTCTGAAAAAGCGCTGAGAGCTGAATTGGAATTAAGGACTAGAAAGAGATGTAGGAATCGGATTGCCGATGGTGATCTTAATGGTGATCTTGTTCCCTTTGATAGCCAGAAAAGTAGGGGGCATGACCGAGGGGGTCCCAAAATGAGTTCCAGTTCCAGCATGAAAAGCTCTTTAGCAAAGCCTTTCTTGAGGCGTCACTTTTCTTTTGGCTCAAAAGGGAGTAGGTCCTTGTCAGAGAACCATTCTTCATGGAAGAGAGGATTTTTCTGGGCAAAGTCTAGAAAGGATTGAAGCTCTTTCTCAATCTATACAGGTGAGCACCCAACCCCAACCCATCTGTGTGTTTTTAAGATATTATTGGAGGAATACTTCTTTCCCACATTCTCAACATTTTACGTTTGCATTTGGTCTCAACACTTTAGATAGAGTTGAGTTTTATATATTGCGCATCCTCTCCACAATTTTTGTTGGTTTCTACAGATTCCACAGTTGATCTTCTCTACTGCCTTGGTTGGACTGCGAGCATGGATGGAGCAGGCAATCAGCCATGTCCAAAAGTAGGTTTGTGTTTGAAGATGCACTGTAAAGGAAGACCATACAGATGGGAAAATGGATCCATATATAGGAATACAAAAAGGTGATAGGGGAATGTGAATTATCTAAACTAGTTATCATCCATTTTGTACAATTAAATTGGTTGTTTATTGTTATATTTCATGAGATAGTTTTGATCCTCGGTGTGACATCATGTTTGTAGCTTGTACATCATAAGCTGTCGACTCCTTCCAACCATGCATGTTGTGAGGTGAGGGACAAAACTTGAAACGCAATGAAAGAAGTTCGATTTATTAACAAAATCTGAATTCGGGAAGAGCCCATAGAGTCCGGTACGGGTACTAGGGGGGAAGTTGGACTTGGGAGGCACCCAAAAGCGCAAAATTCAAAATTTTTGTTGTTTACCACAGTAGTTTTCAATCAAGAAGGCCTGTGCCATTTAAATGAATGGGCCAAGAAGGATGTTGGAAAAACCTCCATTTTGTTTAATTTACTATTGATGATGATTCTAGTGTATTTTAAAATACCATTCCTCGATAAAAATCACAAGGATGGAAAAATTCTGCGGTTGGAGACTTTATGCAAATACATTAAGATTGAGTCGCTCACACTAATAATAATAATAACATTAATATTGGTCTTTAAAAAAGTTAATAAATGCAGAAGGATTAAAAGTTTGGGTGGATGCAAGCAAAAGCAATGCATGATTTTATCTGTTATCATCCCAATCCAAAATATACAAAGACCCATTACGTAAAAGACCCTCCCAGGCCCAGGACACGTGTCTTGGTATCGTACAGCTCAGCAAATTTTTTTGTAATACGTGGGACTACCCAGTTGCCATGCAGAAAAGTCTGGTGTTCCACCGATTCTCTTTCATTTGGCTTTTTAAAATCTCCAACGTACGTCCAATGTCTAACCAAACAACGCATTAACACAGAAATTTCTTAGTTTTGATAACTGTGTTGGTGGAAATGGCGGATTTGCGTGATGAGCATGGGAATCCTATTCAGCTGACCGACCAGTACGGGAACCCCGTCCAGCTCAAGGATGAACACGGCAACCCGATGCACCTAAGCGGTGTAGCTGTCACCGCTGGCACTGCTACTGCTCTGCATACTACTGGAACTGGGCCCGCTCCTACTACTACTACTACTACTGGTGGTGACCAGCGTCAGCAGCATCCGGAGCAGCTTCGTCGCTCCAGCAGTTCAAGCTCTAGCTCAGTAAGTTCAAATTCAAAAACCCTCCTGCAGGCCTTTGATTCATTTTTGTAATTTGTAAACTCTTATATAAACGAGGCTTCCCATGAATAAATTTATTTGGCAGTCGGAGGATGATGGACAAGGTGGAAGAAGGAAGAAAAAAGGACTGAAAGAGAAGATCAAAGAGAAGCTGACAGGTGGAAAACACAAGGACAAAGATGATCAGCACGCACACAGCGGCACTGCACCTCCTACCACCACTAGTTCCGGCAGCGCTACCTCTACCACTACCACTACAGGTACTGGTACAGGGGGTGTGCACCCAGAACAACATGAAAAGAAGAGTATGATGGATAAGATTAAAGAAAAACTTCCTGGCCATCACGATTCCAACTAGTTCATTTCTTTTGTTTGTGTTTCTATATATTGCGTAAGGAAGCTAGCTTGTTGTGTACAGTATACTAGTAATTTGCTTTGGTGTGTGATTTGATGTAATAAATTCGAAACTTTTATCAGCCAATTGTACGTTGTGGGATTGAAATTAATCGGAGCTTAGCTTTGTTTGATTCTCAAAGTCTTGAAACAAATAATTAAGGTCCGCAGTGTGGGAGTCGATGTTGCGCTTTGGAATCATGGGATGAGGATCGAACTAGCGCATATTCTCCCACACCTCTAACATTAATTTGACAAGCTTTTCCCAACTAAAATTAAGAGCTAATTCAATATTGTAAAGCGCAGAGATTAATCGCTTCATCTAACGTACGATTCCATCATCGATCTACGCAATAATGTGCGTTTCAGGTGGAAGATTGATGTGCGAACTCCAAATTCCCATCTATGTGGAAGCCAGTTTTTTATTCACCTGTTGGGTAAAACATGCCTTATGTTTACGTCTATTGTTAAGTTAAAACTGTTCGGAACAAATGCATGCACATTTCTAATTTCTTTCCATCTCAAGATTCTCAACAACTTTATTAGTTTTAATTTATGTGAAAAGGGCGCACTAACCGGTTCCACGAATTGGGTTGGATCGCTAAACATTTAGGTTATATATTTGTAGGTTTTATTATAAGTTTTTTCCTGGACAAATTGCATTGTTGGGCTGCATTGTGATTTTTTTTTTTGTTTTATCCGAAAAGCCCGATCCTAAAGAGATACCCACTTATTTGTAAGTGACCCAAAGACATATCATCGTCCACTTTCGTCCAAAAAGGCGAACTATTCATCATCACCGCCAGGCGCCAATCCCCCGTGTTTTCTCTGCTTTCCGCGCGCGCACACACACACACACAGTAAAAATCCAAACAAAACCAGCTCTGCTTCTCCATTTTGCTTACTTTTTCTCCTCGCCTATTTAAAATCGTATTCAGCTCCAAATGTTTTGTAAGTCTCAATTTCTCGCTTCAAATCAAACCTCGTCTCTCCTTTTTCTCTCTTCTCCTTCCTATAATAATAATAATAAGCTTACTAATCCAAACGCTGCGGCGATTTCTCGTTCCGCTCCAATATTATCCTCCCTCACTTCTCGAGAAATTAAACTCCATTCGAGAATAATGAGCTCGATTTCTGCCATTTCCAGTCACAATAATGAAGTCGTTGAGTTAGCGCTTGAGGATTCGGAGCTCGATCGCTTCGCAATTGTTGCCAACAATCTCGCCGACGCCGCCGGCGAAGTCATCCGAAAGTACTTCCGAAAGAGTTTCAGCGTTCTTCATAAAGAGGATTTGAGTACATTTTCTTCTGCGCTCTTTTTTTTTTTAAATATATGTATATATATTCGCACGTTCTTCGGAAAAGTTTTTATGTTGGAGTTTTTTTTCGCGGTGTTAGGTCCAGTTACAATTGCTGATCAAGCAGCGGAAGAGGCGATGGTCAGCATCATACAAGAGAATTTTCCTTCCCATGCAATGTAACTTCTCTTTCTTAAGAAACTGGAAAAAAGAGAGAGATACAGTTTCTTGTGCTTTTTCCAAATGTCTGCTGATTTTCAAATTAAACTGGAAATGTTAGCATCACTTTTTCCTTTTTTTTTTTTTTTTCCCTCTCTTTTTTAAAGGGGATTTGTACCAAAACGATATCATGCATAATCCTCTTTATATATTGAATAATTCATCTTTGACGCCTTCCTAAGTGTTATTCCTCAAGTTTCTGGTGGAATGCCAATTGTAGTTATGGAGAGGAAAATGGTTGGAGGTGTAAAGAGAAAGTTGCAGACTATGTCTGGGTATTAGATCCAATAGATGGAACAAAGAGCTTTATTACAGGTATATGTCTTCTTCTTTTTTTTCCTTTCTCTCTAGTGCTCCTGTTGTTTTCAAGTTCTTCAGTTTTTACTGAACTTGCTGTTCTTTGGCTTATAATTCAGGAAAACCTTTGTTTGGAACTCTCATTGCTTTGTTGCATAAAGGTAAACCGGTATGAATCTCTAGCCATTCGCTTGTTGGATTGAGCCACTTGCCACCTTCTCTAGGATGTAGTGAGTGTAGGATTTCATACACATAATAGATTAAAAAGAAACTTTTGCTGAGGACACTGCATACAATTTTTTAAAGAAGGAGCATGTGTCATTGTCTTATGTATTGCAAATTAAGACATCTCAATATGCGAAATTTGAGTTCTTTTGTTTTAACTCTATCTAGATGGAAGGCTCAATTATCTTTTGAATATACTTGTAAAATGCTCAACTATAGGAGTAATCATATTTCATAAGGACTTCCACAATCAGAATGAGTAAACAATGGGGTAGTTTTTCTTTCATATGCACCACAGTTCTTGACTTGGAATTGGATTGCTGTTTAAATTTTGTCTGGATCCTTTCCTTTTACCTTGTAAAGAAGCTAATGATATTATACCCATCTAAGATCGCGCCAAATTTTCATGATATATGAAACTGGTAAAATTTGAATCTTTATCATGTGAATTATCAAATATCTTCATCTTCATCCTAGGTTCTTGGCATAATTGATCAGCCTATTTTAAGAGAGAGATGGATTGGTTTAACTGGGAGAAAAACTACTTTAAATGGACAAGAGATATCTACACGCAGCTGCGCAAAACTCTCGGAAGCATATCTGTAAGTTGTTGCATCCTATTTTGGCTTTTCTCCAGGGGAAGACGCAATTACGTTGTATTATGTCTTTGCTTCAAGCATTTGTAATTTGTGCCAAACCATGAAAAGAATTAGAGAAACCAAGTAGCTAGTGATCTAAACTTTTCTCTTTTATTTCTTTCTCCTGTATCAGGTACACGACTAGCCCACATCTATTCAGTGGAGATGCTGAGATGGCTTTTGCTCGAGTTAGGGATAAGGTTCAGCCATTATGACAAACAATCAATTAGACTGATTCATGACTTAAATCTATAAATGTTTAATGTAATGTTTAACAACTCCATTTAAGGCTGGTTGCTATTCAGTGTTTTATGCACGCACTTGTACACCTACATAATGGCAGAACACCTAAAGATACTAGCTTTTCCTGCTCTTTAAAATTCTTCTTCTTGAAGTGTTGTCTGCACAGTTCCTAAGCTTCAGGAAATACATCAGGCTGTTCGTGGTTTATTTTCTTACATGTTTCTTAGACTGCCTTTGAAGGAATTCTGAGTTGAATTTAATACATCATTCCTGCTGTCTTAGCATCTATAACAGCTTTGGGTCGAAGTAATTCACTCAATGATGAGATAACAAGAAGGTCATAACAATCTTGAGTAGCTTTCTGGTTTCTCTTAAGATACGAAGTGCCACTTAAATTGATGTTCAGATGCTTGTAATGAACAAGTAATTTAGACATTTGTGGTTTCTCTTTTGGGTAAAACAAGACCTTCGGTAGCTCTTAGCATCTAGGGAAAGATTGAAGACCGGCTTTTTGGACACGATAATTTGTAGCAGACAAAAGGATCTATAGCTGTTGGTGTCTAGAAACTGCCCTGCCCAAAGAAAAAAAAAATAGTTGTCTGTGATTTTGAAGTCTGCTTGGAGTTAATTGTTTATTTTCTATGCTGTTTAGTGGATCAATTTTTTTATTTGTTCATGAAATATTACTCTATATGGACAACCATCAATATGGATTGCCACAGTAGGTGTTCTAAAGTTAAAATGGCACTTAATTTCCTTAATTTTTTCTAATTTTCATGTGATGCTAAGATTAAATTTTTCTTCATAATGAAGTTTACAATGTATACCTTTTTGGAGCAGGTGAAAGTTCCATTATATGGATGTGACTGTTATGCCTATGCCCTCTTAGCGACTGGTTTTGTGGATCTCGTGGTCGAGTCTGGTCTAAAGGTAATTGTTCTCATACATTATTATTATATTCTTTTTGGGTAAAAAAGGTGCAATTTTCACTTTGCCATATTCTTCCATGCATGCATGATTCTTATGCAAATGAAATAGGAAGGCCGCCTTGGGTAACAGCTATCCGTTGCTTATTTTAATTTTCGCGAACCTCAGCAAGAGAAGTAAATGAAAGCAGGCGATTTAGTGCATTTCCCTGACTTTTCTGTGAAATTATCTCGGCCTTATTCCTAATTACTGTTGGTGGCTGTTAAACAGCGTTAGTTTTCTGAATAACAGTTGGGATGATCAACCAATGAATGGGATCTGTCTGTCTTGATTTCATCACCTTTGAGATGTTTTGGTGTCTTTTGCCATCTTTTCAGCCGTACGATTTTCTTTCTCTCATCCCTGTGATAGAGGGTGCAGGAGGAACTGTAACTGATTGGAAAGGACATAACTTTAACTGGAAGGCTTCTGCCAAGTCTCAAGCTGCGAGTATGATTTCATATTTAATCTTGTTTCTCTTTGTTTGTAATGAATTGCAATTGATGTGAATGCGGATTTTTTCAGAATCAATCATGATTTATATTATTCCTGGCAAGTAATTTCATATTTAATCTTGTTTCTCTTTGTTTGTAATGAATTGCAATTGATATGAATGCGGATTTTTTCAGAATCAATCATGATTTATATTATTCCTGGCAAGTAAATTCGGGGAATAAAAAAAGATGGATTAGATAAGTGTGGTGCTTTCTATATTTGGCAGGTTTTAATGTAGTTGCTGCTGGGAATAAGCAGCTTCACATACAAGCACTTGATGCATTGCAATGGCCTTGATTTTGTTACTGAACCAATTAGAGGAGCAAAGATGGAGCAGTCCTTGGGAAATTTGTGTCTCTCAATTACACCCAACACCAGCATAGTACGCATACCTCATTTCAGCTAAATTGATGGTGTGCTCTTATTTTTCCTCCCTTTTAATAAAACGCCCTAATTATCCGTAGGGACTTTTATCTTCGTTGTAGTCTATAGTCCCCAGCCGTATCTTGCTCAGGCAACAGGGGACGAGTTAAGACAGAGAACGTATTTATTTTACTGCACTTTTGATTACGGTTAGAGGTAAAAAGTATTCTCACTGTATTGGTGGAGCCTTTTCTGGGATGTGAAGAAACATGAAAAACCAGTCCACAAACAACGTGCCGGTTAGGTGGAGTCTTTTGCCATTTTGCTGTTCTTAATACTTTATGCTTTCTAGCAAATTTTTTAAAGGTACGCACCCATAAGATAACTCACACGTCTCAACTCCAAAGCACTAAAATTACTGTAGTAATTTGATGCACCAAAAATAATTGCCATTCCCATTGCCATATTGGCTTTCAAACTACAAGTCTTACAAGCTCAACTAACAAATTTTATGCGGGAAAAAAAGAAGAAAATAATAAGGGCATGCTTGCCATCACCCTTAGTCTTTCCCAAAATCAGTATTATAGTGTGCACTTGATTCAAGTTTCTTTGCATCATTCAGTTTTCTAACAGCCTGTAAGAAAGAAAAAGGTTATACTGTCTGTGAAGAAGCAAAATACAAGAAGAAGAATTTAAACTCACTCAAGTTCACTCAGTTCTCACACAGGTAGCAAGATGCATTAATTAATTGCGGAGCCGTTTCATAGATGCAGAAGAATTTACCTTCATGAAATCTTCATGGATGACATAATCACGCTCCGCACGAATTGCTGCCATGCCAGCTTCAGTGCAAATGTTTCGCAGATCAGCTCCATTGAAACCCTGCATAACAGGAACTCTGTAAGTACCTTACTGAAGCATCTGCGGAAATCAACACAGTTACTATTATGATCCCTGTCACCTCAGCAAGCTTGACAACAGACTCATAATCAATTTCACCATGTTTAGCAATTCCAGCAGCATGTATCTTGAGAATCTCCATCCTTGACTGTTCATTAGGCAACGGAATCTCTATTTTCCTGTCTAATCGACCAGGACGAAGTAGAGCAGGGTCCAAAACATCAGGTCTATTTGTCGCCATAATCATTTTCACCTGAACAGTTATCCAGAATCCAGACATGAAAACATACATTTGAACGCATATTCTACATATAAAAAATATGAATATCTAGTATTTCATAAGTATTTTCATTTAACATTAAATCAAAACCTTTCCGAGCTGGTCAAAACCATCCAATTGGTTAAGCAACTCCATGAGTGTTCTTTGAATTTCACGGTCAGCACTTGTTCCCTCACTAAAACGGCGACCACCGATAGCATCAATCTCATCCATAAATATAATGCAGGGCTTTGCACAAAAACAATAAGAATATTAAGTTGATTGAGATAGACATAGTAAATTTAATATTATCCAGGAGTTTTGAGGCCTCACTTGGTGATCGCGTGCATATCCAAACATTTCCCTGATCAACCTTGCACTCTCCCCTATGTACTTATCAATAATCGCACTAGAAACAACCTGTTACAAGATATATGAACAATGTCCAGATAGCTTATCAACAGCTTGACAAATAAAGAATGCAAATAGCAATTACCTTTAAGAAATTGGCGTCTATGTTGCTAGCAATAGCTCTGGCTAACAGTGTTTTCCCTGTTCCAGGGGGCCCATAGAGGAGAACACCCTAAAATATTGCAATTCAAATTTGAATAATGCAAGTTAGCCAGACAACAGCAGAAATATGGCCTCGTCAACATGCAAAAGATGACATAGACCACCTATAAAACCTCTACCTAGTAAACCTTACCTTGGGAGGTTTAATGCCGACTCTTAGAAAGAGCTCAGGATTCATCAAAGGCAACTCTATAGATTCTCTCAGTTCTCGAATCTGATCTGAAAGCCCACCAACTGCAGAGTAGCTAACATTCCCAGGATCTTCATGAAGCATATTATATACAACAGGATCAACCTGCAATACGCATCAAAGCATAAGAAACGTTTTCCGTCTCCATCAAATTATTTCCAACAAAGAAATTCATCATTTAATGCCATGAAATTTACTTACTTCGCGTGGAAGTGGCCGCATTATTGTGAGTGTTGTCATATCAAGAACCACTCGGGTGCCTGCAGTTAATTTTTCCTTGTCCACTTTACTGCGACAGCCCACTACATACCTTGGGCCACTACTAGCTTTAACTATCACTGAGAAAATAACACGGCATGTATTAATTCACCAAATATCTTCAAGTTCTTCCATAAGCCAACGAATAACTAAAACTACGACGACTAGGTTAAGTTGGAAATAGTCAAACACAAAATTACTATAAAATGGAGCAAATGGCTAATTCAGAAACAATAAGGTTTCAATCATAGATATCCCTACCAAAATGCTTCCCAATGCTAATACTTTATCTTAAACAAGTGCACCAAATAGTGTATGTACTAAAGTGAATCTAAATGCCTCCCCTACATGGATAAAAGGGTATACAATAGCAATATCACACCAAAAGCAAGAAACGAGAATCAAAGGTAGAGTAGTTACAGCGTTCATTATCTAGCGGCCTAAGCACCTCCCCTATGATCTGTCCAACACTTTGAAGTGACTTCAAATCATCTTCTGTTTTTGCGTACTCCTTTTTGGTAGCACGCAAATTCTCCCTTGCTGTAAAGTGATTTATGAAGTACTAGTCAGCTGTAGATAAACAGTATACAAAAGAAGCAAAAGCCGTTTAAGAATCTTTGAAAGATGCTAAAAGGTAGACATTAGTGTACGACACTAAAAGAAATTGGAAAGGAACCGTCTGCAAAACTTACAGTGCAATGCACAAGATGGAAATCAATCTTACATGTAAATGCTCTCAAGCAAACATAAGAATAATACAACAAAAAAAGTGCAAACTATCCGTATGAAAGAAAACAATATTCATGCTGCAGCAAGTTCTTAGTCGAGGTGTAATCAGCATCAACTGCAACTGGAGAAGATCTGATAAACAACAATATGCATATAAACTCAACAACAAGAAACTTGGAGGCACAAAGCAAAGAACTAGGAGAATCAAATAATACCTTCATGCCACTCCTAGTTTTCAAGTCTCACGCATCAGACAAGCCATTAATGTTGGAGCTCACATAACACCATACAAGAAGTAATTAGAATAACTTGGCTCAAATATGTTAGATTAGTGGTTTGGGTTTCAATTAAGTCTTAATCTATTCTAAAGCAGCAACAGTCAAGTTATGAAAAAACAAAAGTACTTCTCGATGCATGTCCACAGAACTTCAATACCTTTCTCTTTTTTTCCACAAACTTCTCTATGCTTTTAAATGTCATACACAACCAAGTAGCTGCACTCTAACAATTTACTATTAAAAATATTAGAGCTTTAAGCAACCAATTAATCCCTAAACCAACCTAGAAGCGGCAATGCCGTAGAAAACAATGTAAAATTTAATTCCAAACATTCAACACAATCATTAAAAAGTAAATAAATAAATAGACATTCACTGAATGAGTACATGTATGTTGAACTTCAATCACAAGCGAACTAAAAACGAATCGGATCATTATGCAATACAAGGAGTAGATAATAAGACTTTAATTTAGAAGAAGACCTCCTCGAACTCGCGACTCAAGCTCCTTGTGCTGGAGGAGCTTTTTCCGATACTCGGCGATTGTTGTGCGGCGTCTCGCGGCGTCTTCGTCGGTTTCTGTCGACATCGGAACTGAACTTCTCGACCAAGAAAGGCACAAGACTTTTACTTTCCTTAAATATAAAGAAATAAATGAGGAAATGAAATTTATTAGGAGTATTTAAACAAGTAGAAACTAATATAAAAAACTTGGGGGTTAATGGACTCTGGGCCCTGGTTATAGATTGCCCAAAAACTTTGAACCACAATTAATTTACAATTTGCTAGCCCAGCCCTGCTTCAAATTTTAATTCTAGGAGATGCATTATGCTTTTTTTTTTTTTTTTATGGAAATTCATTATACCATTTATCTTTTGCACCTTGGATCGTTCCAAAATAAAGTTTGATTAACTTTGGCTTTTCTTAATTTTTAGTTTAATCTTAAATTAGCTTTTTAAGCCACTTTATGTTTTCATGAAAGTTTAAAAAAAAACTTACTTATATGTGACTAATCACTAAAGTACAAGATTATCTCCTGAGTTGGTTTCATGTGAAACAAAAATTAATCCCGATTTCAACTCATAATAAAAGTGACAAAAAATTAAAAAATTAGAATCACCATTTCAACGGTCATCAATAGTCAGCTTTTTAACATGAATTTTTGTCTCGTTGCTGAGTAGTTTTACAATACCCTAAAAGCATCATTGTACCTCGTTTATACTTCGATCCTCATATTCCAAACCTCAAATACAATCGCGTTCAAGGGATCTTGTCTTATGATTCTAGTTATATTTTTAACAAATGGACGACAATAATGTTGGGGACAAGACAAACGTATAGTGATTTAACTTTACATAGTTTATAATCATGCCTTCATGCAGAACCAAAGGTAGCTTTCCATAAAAAAAAAAAAAAAGAGACCCATTCATGTTTTTCTTTGAGAATATTGCTCGATGGAGCAGGATTAAGAGCAGATTAAAGAAAAAGTTCCAGTTCCAATGGTGAGGTTATACAGTTATATACACCATGCAACCTTTCACTTTGAGAGGCGCCGGCCAAAGCTTTAAGACTTCAAAATGGTGTTCAGAGTTAAAAGAGAATTGTCCATCCCTAAATATTGGGCGTGCATGCATCATGCATGGCTTGGCTGGACTACAAAGCTTAGTACACTGAGTAAATCTTTTCACTGCAAAAATTATTTGTTTTAGTATTCTCAAATCATGCCAATTCTTTGACAGGAATTAGAATATAGGGGGAACTTTGTTTCATATTCAATCCAACCACAGCTCCAGAAACCAATTTCATAAGCAAAGGAAAATACTTTTATTAAAGATCGATGTCAATGAATATAAAGAGTTATAAAGAGAACAGATAAGCAAAGGATTAATGGTGTTTTGACCAAATGAGTTGCTGCTTACCAGGATGAATTAGGCGCCTACATTAATAACAGAAATTCAAACACTTCATCGTCCACCTTACGTGCATGGCGAAAATATTGGCAAGCCAAATATGGAATTACAGCAATCAATTTCACTCCAACCACTTATCCTCCACCAAGGGAAAAAAACAAGAAAAAACCACACCAAGAATTGACTAAAAAGAAATGGGTTGAATTACAGTAAATAAACCCCTTTTTTCTCTCTCGTCCTATTGTAACTACACATTAGTTTCATCCTCCTAAGGAGGGAGGTTGGAGATGGAAAAGATGCCTAGAGGAAAACCCGATATTCTACGTTTATCATCGATATCTTCTTCTTCAACCATGCCAGTCCTCCTGGTTCTTTTCTACCTCTTTCTCGCAAGCCCCGTCAATGTCTCGGCTCAAGGTAATGCTGCTCCGGCAAAGCCTGATTCTTTCACCCCACAAGACAATTATTTAATTGATTGTGGTGCCTCCTCAAGAACTACCCTTCCTGACAAACGGGTTTTTTTACCCGATCAAGAGACAGGAAATTTATTGTCCTCTAAAGGCCGTGATATCCAAGTCTCTGTGCCATCGGCTGATGTCCCTCTCCCCATCTATCTTTCTGCCAAAATCTTTGTAGATGAAGCCACTTATACGTTTCATATTGTTAGAGCCGGTTGGCATTGGATACGTCTTCATTTTTTCCCATTGCCTAATAATGAATTTAATTTACAACAAGCGAAATTTCAGGTTACAACGGATGAATATGTTCTTGTTTATGATTTTCAAGTTAATGATACCACCACATCTATCGTCAGAGAGTATCTTGTTAATGTTACCACGGAGAGATTTGAAATTCAGTTCATCCCCGTGAAGGGTTCTGCTGCTTTTATTAATGCCATCGAGCTTGTTTCTGCCCCGGACATTTTGATTGATGACATTGGTTCCAATTTATTTCCTGTTGCACAATATTCTGGGCTGTCACAAATGTCTTACCGAGTAATGTATAGGCTCAATGTAGGCGGTCCTCTTATCAGCTCGCAGAATGATACACTCGGACGAACGTGGGTATCTGATCAACCATACCTTAAGCCAGCCTTTTCAGGCAAGAATGTGTCTGTTGCACCAAGTGTGATCTCATATCCTGATGGAGAGTCCCCATTAATTGCCCCGCCATCGGTTTATGCATCTGCTGTTGAAATGGGGGATGCAAATGTTGGTGCCCCGAATTTCAATGTGACCTGGAGCCTGGATATCGATACTTCATATTCGTACCTTGTTCGGTTGCATTTCTGCGATATAGTGAGCAAATCGCTGAATGACCTCTACTTTAATGTTTACATCAATGGGAAGATGGGCATTTCTGGGCTAGATTTGTCCACAGTCGCAACTGGTTTGTCAATGGCTTACTACAAAGATTTTGTCGTAAATGCTTCTCTCCTGACCAATCCGCTTACTATTCAGATTGGTCCAATGAATGAGGATACGGGAAGTAAAAATGCTATTCTTAATGGTCTTGAAGTATTGAGAATGAACAACTCTGTTGGGAGTCTAGATGGGGAATATGGTGTTAATGGCCAAAAGTTGAGTGCTCCAAACCGTGGCACTGTTGCTGCAGTTGGATTTGCAATGATGTTTGGTGCCTTTGTTGGTTTGGGCGCAATGGCTGTCAAGTGGCAAAAGAGGCCTCAGGATTGGCAGAAAAGGAATAGCTTCTCATCCTGGTTGCTTCCACTTCATGCTGGAGATGCAAGCTTTATGTCAAGCAAGACTTCTTTGGGATCTCGCAAGAGCCAATTCTATTCCTCAACAATGGGATTAGGTCGATATTTCAACTTTGCAGAGCTGCAGGATGCTACCAATAATTGGGATCCTAGCGCAATTATTGGTGTTGGGGGCTTTGGGAATGTGTATCTCGCAGAGATTGATGATGGAACCAAAGTAGCAGTGAAGAGAGGCAATCCACAATCTGAACAAGGTATTCATGAGTTCCAGACAGAAATTCAGATGTTGTCAAAGCTTAGACATCGACATTTGGTGTCTTTAATTGGTTACTGTGATGAGAATTCTGAGATGATATTGGTTTATGAGTACATGTCTAACGGGCCTTTGAGGGACCATTTGTATGGCAAGAACTTGCCAACGTTGTCTTGGAAGCGGAGGCTTGAAGTATGCATTGGTGCCGCTCGTGGGCTTCACTACCTTCATACTGGTGCAGCTACAGGGATCATTCATCGCGATGTCAAGACCACAAACATCTTGCTTGATGAGGCTTTAGTTGCTAAGATGGCTGATTTTGGGCTATCGAAAGATGCACCTACGACAGAACAGACTCATGTGAGTACTGCAGTAAAAGGAAGCTTTGGCTACCTCGACCCCGAGTACTTCAGGAAGCAGCAGCTCACGGATAAATCAGATGTGTACTCATTTGGAGTGGTATTGTTAGAGGCATTGTGTGCGCGTCCGGCCATTAACCCAGCATTGCCCAGAGAGCAAGTGAACTTGGCAGAATGGGCAATGCAATGGAAGCGAAAGGGCTTGCTGGATAAGATCATTGATCCAACACTTGCTAATCATATCAACCCAGAGTCAATGAAGAAATTTGCTGAAGCTGCAGAGAAATGCTTGGCAGAGTATGGTGTTGATAGGCCTACTATGGGCGACGTATTGTGGAACTTGGAATATGCACTACAGTTGCAAGAGGCTTCATCGCAAGGAAAGGCTGAGGAAGAAAACAAAGCAATTGCAGCCTCACCTGCTGCGGTTGTGGTTTCCCCTGCCCCAGCTCCAGCTCCAGCTCCTGCTCCTGTTCCTGTTCCTGCTCCTGCGGCGGCCTCTGATAACAGACATATTTCTTCATCCGAGGGAAGTAACAATCCTGCTGAAGTTCAAGCCATCGATGAGCATTCAGGAACGGCAATCTTTACTCAATTTGCTGATATCACTGGTCGATAAATTTAATATATACGCTTGACCAGTCTATTAAAACTGAAGATCACTATTTATAGACAATATACTAAAAGATAGCTTCCTGAGAGAGAACCACAGCGACCAGTAGCTTTTTTTAGTGGCTTTACCATTTCATCTCAATCAAGGCAATATATTCATGTAGCAAAACACGCATCCCCCTTGATTGTTTTGCGGTTCATATCGGTATGCCGTGGCTGCATTGCTCACAAACTCAACAATATGCTAATCAAGTATTACAGTAAATCAATCACGATAACTCATGTCTGGTTGTTGCATTGTTTTTCTGCTCTATAATTTTGTGGATACCTTCAGTGCTGTCTATTGTAACTTTCCTTCAGCCTACGGGCTGATTTCCAAAATATGACATTTTACACTTCACAGGAAGAAGAAATACGGTATTTCATAGATTTTGGGGTTACACCAGTCAGGACACAATTTTTTATTTTTGGCTGAGAAAGGGCCACATAAAGCAAGGTACAAGAATGACGGATAAACTGCTACTATCTTCATACACTAAAACTTGATAGCACTACCAACTTACAAAATTAAATAAAAACATAAATTTGCTTTCTACATTTTCTGGAATAAATACTCTTCTCGTTTGGAAGATGCCAAATCTATTATGTTAGAAATCTAAGAGTTTTGTGCATCTCAGGTCAAAAATTGAAGTTCTAAAACTGAAAATAAGAGTTGTAGATTTACAGACACCAAAAGAATTACAACTCATCTAAATGGGTATCAAGCTATGTAGAAACATGCCATTAGAGCTAAGTCTAGAGTTGATTATTGAACCCTCTTTTTCTTCCTTTCCTCGTTTCCATCAAGCACGGCAATAGACTCATTATCATCATAATCTTTTGCTTTCATTGGGAGCCTAGTATCATCAGCGATGCTGTAAAGATCTGAACTGTCAGAATTATAACTATCGGACAACTTTCTTTTCTTTGCCGCAGGTCCACTAAATGCTGGAACTATTGCTATTTCGTCATCTTCTTCAGCCTCCACAGAAACAGTTTGAGATACATTTGACGTGCTTGCACCATTTTCTTTTGAAGCCTCGCCATTCTTTTCAACAAGGGCTTGCGTCCATCCAGATAAAACCATTCCATCAGGTTCTTTTTCCTCATCAAACTCCTCTCTGCAAATAGTTTAAGATAAAAAGCACTTCAAAATAAACTTTTCACCATCACAAATCAATATATAAGAACAAGATATCCAAATAGTAAACACTATGACTAAGGTTGGGGGAAAAAACCACTAATCAATAATCACTATTACATGGCATTAAGAGTCCGAGACTAAAAAACAAAAAAAAAAAAGAGTCCGAAACTAGCATAACCGTCTTAACCAAAGGAAGAAGATAACTAATATAAGAGTCTCTCAAAAAGTATTTATATATTATAATGGAGTAGATTGAAAGACAGGAACTCAATCTGGTTCTTCCAAATTGCACAAATACAGAGGCTTCTTAGAGAATGAAAAGACTCCACTGCTAGAACAATTCATTACCCAAAACAACTACAGTGGTTCACAAGTTTGTAGAGTTGCTTTAGCGAAACAAAGTGGAATGGTTTATTTATTAAAGAACTCTTATGTTTGACATTTACTATAACACTCAAGTTCTACTAATTTTCCATATTATCATCTTGTTTCCATATTACCAGCAGCTTGAGAATGCGGCTGGATTTTCATGCATTTACTAAGAAGATTTCAAGACAAATACTTTCAGTTGCACTCCTGGATAAACACCCATACAGTTTGCATACAAGACACAAAATAAAGCAAAAGAAACAAACCTATGCTTGATATTAATGTTGCATGTCAGTTCTTGTCGAAGATCCTCAACAGTGAGTATTGTCCCACCAGTGACAGGTGAAGGGAGTTCAGCTAGCACCTATGCAGCGACACAAGCACCATAAAGACAGAGACATACAATATAGACTTCCCAAAGTAGAACAACAACCACAACAAGTGGAAGACTGAGTACCTTCTCAAGATTCGCCGCATAATTGGCAACCATGTCGTCCTCAAGATCATCACCAACTTCATAAAGAAGGGCTGATCCGTGCATAATCAATGGCAGATTCATGCCAAGCTTCGCTTTAACAATCTTTTCAACGAAGTCCCTCAACTTTGAGTGCTTAGTATTGATCTCAAGTGACAAAGGCGTCTGATGCATAGTATTACATGAGGGAGGGCTTGTTCAACACACACAAAAAACAAATTTCCCAATAAAGGACATGTCACAAACCTCGGAACAAACGTAGCATGATTTGTTGGGCTCAAATGGCTCAACTGGCATGAGAAGCATTTTTCTTGATGGATGCTCAAGACAATATGTCATCCTGCAAAAGTGCATATTATACTATGAAGAACAGTTAATACTCAAGCAACACTTGTACAGCAAGAGCATAAAATACAATGCATAGAGGGAAAGAAAAGGTAAATAAATATGTATGAAGAAGTCTTACTGGGGGCAAGTCACATTCCATCAGTTCCTTTAAAAGAACTGGGGCCTTAAATAGGTTCAGCAACTAAGTGAATTAAACATCCCTCATGTACAATGACTATTTCTCTCCCTGACTGACACTTCTCAAGGCAATTTTTCATGATTTTTCAAGTATTTAGAGCCTAAAGAAGAATATAACATCGGTATTTAATAGAATTTCATGAATAGTGTTTCACTTTGTTCAAGTCCAAGTCGGATGAGTAACAATGATATCAGTACCATTTTGGAGCTTATCCTAAAAATAAATAAAAACCAAGATGTTTGGTGAATTTGTTTAACCACAAAAGACTTTTTTTCTTTAACCTCTTCCAATCATTTATTTTTTCCCTTTTCTGGAAAAAACTGGGGATTGGGGCAGCGGGGTTGCAACATCAGACACAAGCAACTTCAAACGAATAGCTTGACAAAAAGACATAATGAAGAGTCCACCTGTAATTCTTGACATCATTTTGCAGCACTTTCATTGCCTCGATGACAATCAACCCAGCAATAATAGCGTTAGTTGTTGCAACAGCATGCACTATGTTTCCAGCAATACCTTTTGCCTCAAAAAGGCTATGCAATGGAATCCCAAAAGAAGAAGCACGAATATTTGCCGCAGCGGTAACAAATTCTACAGCCAACTGATCGTCCTTATCAAAGCTCAAGTTTCCAATCTCCTAAGATTGAAAATGTAAAGAAATCTTTTAGTTACACAAACAAGGAAACAATTATCCCCCAAATATATCAGAGCAAGGTAACATGTCTAACCTTTCCCCTTTTCAAGAAGAATAATTTTAAAGCCTCAAGAAACACTCTTGAATTTTCAGCTAGGCTCCATACATCTTGAGGATTTTTTAAACCCAGAGTTGTCATTCCAGATACTGATGATGGATCGCAAGATACTGAAGTTTTATCTAGATTTCCATTTTGTCGAATCACTTCAGCAAGTGCTACATCTCTAATGTATATCGGCCTCGGCTTGTTGCGGTTTTTCCATGAATCTTCATTGGACAAAGCAATTTCAATATTATAACCAAAAACATGATCGTAAATTCTCTTCCCATATTCTTCAATATCTTCATCCCCCTTGCATTCAAACACATCCTCTGCTTGTTTAGATGACCCAGATGCATCATTAGAACGTACATTCAGATCATTTTCCTGGTTTTTGTCCCCAAATAATTTTGCAAAGAGCAGGTCCTTTGCCCACACAATACAGTGGACAAACTGCAATACCGAAACAGAGTGTAATACTCTTAAGTAACTCCAAACATGGAAATGAAAGTAAATGTGCACCATCTGTTAAAAAATTCAGCTCTAAACTTTACTTTACGAATCATAGTATCCGCCGGAATATGGCAGAGTTTTACAGTTAAGAGCAAATGGCATAGATTTAAATCTGCATCTTGTCTCTATAAGTGGCAAAAAGCGAGGCATTTTTCCATAGAAAAAGTTATAAAGAACTCCAAACCATCAACAACTCAATCTCCATGTATACAATACTTTCAAATTGCTAAGAACCCAGAATAAGAACTGTCATATTCTGACTAGCAGTTTAGTAGTCTAGAAACTAATAGAGTAAATGAGACTCAAGAACCTAAGAAAAAAGAAAACAGTCAACTACCTTTGATGGAGTACTTGTAATGGTACAGACAGGATAAGTTTTAGGAGCCGGTTTAGGCTGGCATTCATAACATTCTGTTTTTCCCTTTACATGTACAGTTACCTGAATCCATTAAGATAAAAACAAAAGGAGACATCAGCACAAATTGCACTAGTTTTGATGATAACATAGATAAAAAAAGTGCAGTCCTACACTTAATTTGCACAGCAGAAAATCAAATGAAAGCAACCAATAGTCAAACATAACTATAACATTCAATTCAATCCTCCCCTACCAAGATTTAAAAGCAAATAGCCAAAGAATAAAGTTTGAGGGGGCAAAATTGTGTATATATATATATATATATTTCGGGGGGGGGGGGGGGCAAAATTCTAACTTTATTAAGGACTTAATTGAAATTTTTTAATTTTTCATAAGAAAAAAACACAAATTTTCAAATCCCGCCCTGCTATAGATCTGCCAGTGTCGTGAACGCACAGCAAAACCCGCATATATATATATCCACAGAAATGTGTGCATGTCGAAAGAAGAATAGAAAACAGATATACATAAATGTGTCTGAAAACAGATGCAATTTAACAAGAATATAAAGTACCTGCCCTAAAAACCCAGTTGTCCCACTTTCGACCAATGGAACACCAGCAGCCAGGCAAAGACGGTTCACATGTCGCCTAGCATCTAAATTATCAAGCCCGTTCAGAACAACACTGAATTGCTTAAAGAAATCCACATTGAAATCAGAATCTTTAACATTTGCATGGTATGGGGTAATGCTAATATTAGGGCGAAATTTCAAAACTGCGTCACGAGCAACCTGGGTCATATTAAGCATTATCAAAAACATGATATGGTCCTGCCAATAAGTAGCTAGTGTGTGCATGCACGAGTCAAGTGGGAAAAAGGTGGGATTCATCACTTACTTTGGCTTTAGATTGCCCAACATGTGATTGCCGAAACAAGAATTGCCTGTTCAGGTTACTCACTTCGATAGTGTCCATGTCAATCTGCAGGTTAATGCAACCCATAATAAAAACAACTCAATAAGTAGTTATTAACATGCATTGAAAAGCACGAAAGATCCAAGAATATATGACTATATGCTGCAATGAGTAAATCAATCTTTAATCAACACTACACAAGGGAAAAATGTTTTCATGTCCTTCAAATAAAATCCTTAATATACAACAAGAATGAACCAAACTTGTGATTACGTTCTACCTTCAATATTACTTGCCAATCACTTTAGAATGTAAACTTTGATAAGATTTTTTGCTTCCCTGGACCATGAACAAGATAAAAGAACCATCTTTTTCTGGCTGCATTCTTCGTAGTGTTCTTTGTTTTACTCCATGGTATGATTAAGGTTTTCTTTTAAACTTTGAACTCAAAAAAATTGTAAAAAAGGAAAAAAGAACCCTTCTTTCTCTCTCCCATAGAAAATCTTTCCAACAAATAATCCACACATACTTTTTAAGGGTCAACTTACCCCACAGCAAAATACAGAAAGAGTAACAAACATCTACTTCCCCTTTCCTTTAACAGCTTTATGGGTTTTTTCAAGTCTTAATCCAGTCAAATTCCCCGTTTGACCCTGGTAATACTTAAGTAAAGGCTAGAACAAAAATAGCAGAAATACGCAATGAATAACCACATAAGTAAATGGTAAAACCCAGAAGCCCTAGGAGCATCAAATCAAAATGAACTCATAAATGAATTAAAATGAAAAAAAATAAATTACAAATAAATTGGAAGTGTACTGACGATGTGAATGTCTTGAAACCCAGATAAAGCAAGAGTCTTGAGTAGCTCACAGCCAATTCCACCGGCACCCACCATCAACACTTTTGCGCCCTAAACACCATCATTTAAAAAAAAAAAGGTATCTTTTATCAAAAACCAAAATTAAGCCCTCACACACTCACACACTCACACAACCCAATACCGTAACAAACACAGTAGGCTTGAACAATTACCTTAATGGCCGATAACTGTTGGTCGGGAACCATATCGTATGGGTTCGACAATAAGCAATATTTTTACAATTATAAATACTGCAAGTATAGTTCACATATAAATATATAGAGACAAAAAAAAGTGGAGAGTATTGTTGCGGGGAATCGAAGACGAGGGAGAAGGGATTTCGGTTTGTGGTTGAAAAAAAATAAAAATAAACGGAAAGAGTGGGGGAATCGGAATCTTTAAGGGCTTTGGCAAGTGGGGGTTTTCGAGGAAAGGGCGCCAAAAGAGAAAAGTCTTCGCTCTTCCTCTTCCCTGTGGCGATGTGTTTTATCTCAGAAGCATTATTACTCGTTAGTCAAAAGATTCACTGAACTAACCGTAGACTGGGCTTTTCGCAAAACAGACCCATAAGCAGTGAGATGGGCCTACTCGTTCTAAAGGGAGAGGGAGTGACTGATTCTTAGGTAAAGTTTCGCTATATTTATGGGCCTCGTGTTTTCGCAAGTAGCAGCAGGAAGTTTTCTCTGGCCCAACAAATCTTTCTTGCATGGCTCGTGTGTCGTGGCTGTTCTTTTTGAAAAGGTGTCCAAGTCTTACTCTATGGCAAATGGTAAAATTCATGGTTGGGTATGCTAATGGACAGTGAACTAAAAAGAAAAAAGAAAAAAAGTTAGTGGCCACTTTATTCTTTGACATCTTTGCAAAACATATATTTTACTTAGCCCAAACAATTACAATTTTGTTACCTAAGAGACTAAGAGTGGATTCATGCAACGATTATAGAATACTGTCATAGTGATGATGATCCTCAGACAGAAGACAAGTGCATGACCAGAGGCATAATGGATTTTTTCCACCATTTTTACGTATTACTCTATGTATCACTTTATAAAATTTTGACACAGATATTTAAAACTTATATCCAAAACTATAACAAGCCAGAAAATTCAAAGCCATAACAAGCATTGTTCTTACGCTAATTGTCTTTTGCTGGTCATTTGTTATTGTTGTTTGCTACAAAAATTTGAAGAGTCTATCGTTATTAGTTAGTATTCTTTAAGTGTTTCTTTTTTTAAAAAAAATATTTATTAGAACAAAAAAGGTTAAGAGGAAATATTCCCAAGTCCAAAAAGAGAGTAGCACGTTACTTGTGCTTAGTTTTCATACTAAATTTTGAAAAAATATTCTACATAAAAAAAAAATAAAAAATTCTTTGAATTTCGTTTGATTGGTGATTAAAATTCTAAGACAAACTTTTGTGTAATTTCATGAAAATGAATTAACATTTTATTCGAAGCTCAACAACAAAAATTCTTATACAGTCCACTAGTAAAATCGGTGGGCTTCCATCGCACTCTCCCCCCATTAATCATGGAAAAGAACACGAAAAATTTAGCAATAAAATAAGGGCCTTTTTAGAAGGCAAAAAACCCTTTTGTCACCACTGCAGCACTGCTCGCTCACTCTCATACATAAAATTTTCCCTTTGTCTTTGATCATAACGTCAGTCCACTTACAGTGCACCGTTCCCGACAGTGTGAGTCATTTTCAGCTGCAAATAGATCAGTACTTTTCTTGAGCTCAGACGTTTTTTTTGATTTCATTGTCGGCTTGTATGCTGTGATAAAATTCTGGGTTTTGTATGACGATTGACAAAACCATGGATGCTTGCAAATTTGCCTTGTTCCGAGAGTGCTTTTTTTTTTTTTTTTTTTTTTGTGGTAAACGTTATAACATATCAACCCTTTTGTTTGTAGTGAATTGTAGGGAATCATGGGCACAGAATGCCGGCAAAGAGGAGATAGAATGCCAATGTCAAAAAGATTTCTGCCTTGCTCTCCCAATGGTAACCTCTGTATCCGCAAGAGTGATCAGAAGCTATTTTTGTAACTTTGGCTATTGTTCTGTTATTGGTTATTAATGTTCATTGTTTGCATTCTTGTATTACAATTTATTTACAAATGCTACATTTTCCCCCATTATCATTTTAGTAATTGCTTCACCCTCCCTCTCTTTAATGTATCTGTAATTTGCTCCTTTTTAGCTTCTATTTCTCGTATATTATTTTTGTTTTGTGTTTTTTTCCGAATTCCGGGTGTCCTCCATGGTATGCTGGAAATGGTTAGTGGTGAATCAATTGGTATTATCTTCTACATGATGCAAATTCACATTTGGAAAAGTAACAATGCCATAAGCCTAGTAACACATGATAAGTAAACACTATTTAAGTACATTCACTTACTCATGGATGGAATTACTCTACTAAAGAAAAAGACCCGAAAGGGAAAGTGACTATGCCATACATTTTTCGAACTATAATCTAGATCTTATTTCCAAAAATCTTTCATTAATCTTAACAGTGAGAAGAATAAATGGAAGTTGTTGTATAAACTGCTGAAAAAATGTTTTTGGTGCATCTTGTTTCTGAGAATAAGCCAGTGACGTGTTTTAGGCGTATATAGTGGATGAGTGGATAAAACTATTGGCATTATTGACACCATGCTTTTCAGAAAAGCTTTTTCTTATGTTAGTTTTTTTTGTATTTCTTGAAATTGTTAAGGCTTGTGCGTTTTCACATAATTTAACTTTTATCTTTAAGTTATCTGATAGTTCATTGTCATCTGATTCAGATCTCATTAGTCTTCCCTAGCTTTATTGATAACGTACCTACCCCTTGCACAATCTGTAAAGAGTTACATAACCATCTTTCAGTTATTACGGAGTGTGAAAGGTTTGCCTATTGAAAAATGTAGCTGATGAAATTCCTGTCAGCTCTATTTGGTCATGCGTGATTATAGTTTGACATTGTTTTTGATACCTAATATGTTCTTTAGAATGTGTATCATCCCCTTTGTCAGAAGAAGTATTCTTAGTTTGTTTTTTGGGATGCATCACCCTGTTGTTAGAAGAAGTATTCTTTTTCCGCACTTACATTTTGTTCCATCATGGTTGATTTTTTATATTTAAAGTGTTCATTTTGAATTTGTATTTCTTGTATTTTCTTTACTCTCACCTGTGTTTTAAAATGTCTAATAAACTATATAATTCATGACTATAAAGTTGGATGAGAGATCTCTACATATCTCATCGTATTTTTTTTTTTCTTTTTATAAATGTTGACATATCTTCCCTATAAAGAAATATGCAAATATTGCATTGAAGTGGCACCAAGATGGTGCAATCTTTTGGACTCGTCAGGGCAGTTTTAACTCAAATAGACTCCAGTCCCTAGAATTTCAATGATGTGCCAGAGAAAACTATCCACGTTAGACAGTTTCCAGGCTGCTAGCATGATAGACAGATTTAATATGGAGGACTTAACAAGTTCTTTGAAGGAAGACTTTGGATGGACCATACTGATTCGTGGAATAAAAATCTCAGACAAACAAAGTGAACCGCTGACATAATTTATAGTAAACTACTTTGAAGAGGTCTTAAGAGACTCAACAAGAGCAAGGCAAATCTGGAATATGGGTGCACTTTGACTGTCATGAACTTGATATATTAATCAGTCCATAAACAAACACTGGCCTTCTTCTGTTTGTCTCCGTTCCAAGAAATCTTCCTTGAGCAAGGATAGTTCATGGCAACTATAGTCTAATGTATACAGTTTACTTTCTACTTTGGCTGTCACGAACTTGATATATTAATCAGCCCATTAAAGAACACTGACATTCTTCTGTTTTTCTCCATTTCCCTAGGATTAATGGGGACTCCCTCAATTTTTTGACATTAGAAATAGAAAACCATTAACAAATGGTTTACTCACTGGTTAATTTTGATTATACTTTGGCTTTGGGCTTTGGGCTCTGGGATATCCATATCCTGCATTTAATTGTTGATTAAATGGTGGGAATAAATTGGAATAAAGATAACATGATGGAATTTGGTTAATCTTCAATTAGAGGGATTACATCAATCATAACTCTCACGGTTCCCTTTCTACAATTGAAGCTCAGAATTTTTGACTCTCCTTATCTCTCAAGGCACACTTGTCCGTGCATTTTCTTCCTTTTTCTTCCTCCAAACCCACTTCCTTTTTCTTCCTCCAAACCCACCGCATAAGAATAGTTTTTTTTTTGTTTATTTCCTCTTGTACCAACTCATTTCCTTCCTTGCTCTTGTTTGAGTTCTCATCCGCCTAACTCTATTCCCTCATCTCCTTCCATGTATAGCTTATAATTGCTTCATTTGTGGACCTCATCTTTTTTTCTCTTCTTCAAGGTGATTCACCCTAGCAGAATTAGCAGTTGTCTTTCAGTATGAAGTAACATCAATAATCTAAGATCATCTATGCTTTCAGTCAATTTAGGTTCCATTGATTAGGTGTTTACATCTTTCCAATATATTTCCTATTTTTTATACATATTTTTCAGACATCTAATGTGAGGTTGTGCCGGATCTGCATCTAAGAAATTTGATGCGTTAGTGTAGAATCTGATGAATTTTTCTTTAGAAATTGTTGTGAAGCATGTTTCTCGAGTAACATGTATTGGTAATTGCAGAACATCTTATTATGATTAAAATATGTTGGGTTCTTTTGGTTTTTTTTTTCTTTCTTTTCTTTTAAGTCAAAGTACATGCACGTTTCCACTCTTACGCTTAATTATGGTTTTGGTGGACAGATAATCTGAAAATCCATAAGAGGATGAAATCCGACAGAGATATGAAATATGGGAACTTATCTGATTCTACATGTTGGCGTGAGGGATTGGAACAGAAGAAACAAAAACTTTCTTCAAAAGTCATCGACTATTCTGATCCATTTACCATGTCCAATGTGCTGGAAGAATTGGATTCTGGAAAGTATGGAAGTGTTACTAGAGACATAGAAGACCTTATTTCTAGGAGGCAACAGTTATTGAGTAAATACCATTCAGTGGATATTACACTTCCTTCCAAGTGTTTGAACTTGGAAAGCTACCAAAGTGAAGAGCCTTTGAGAACAAATCAATTGACTTTTCATGATGTCATTAATGTGGAAGATGACTGTGATACAAAAAGTGTTCTTCCGGTTCAGCTTGGTCCAGGAGTACAGCTTCGCTCATCTGCTGGTCCTCTTGTTATCTTGGATTCAGATGATGAAGAACTCGGGACTGAGGGGTCTCTACATCCGTACAAGGAAATTGTCTTGAATGAGCCAGGTGCAAACTTCGTGGTGAATGATTTCGAGGTCTGTATATTTAAAAAAATTCAGAATGTTATTTTTGTGTGGTCGAAGTATTAGAATGTCCAGAGCATGATATAATGAACCATAATGGGAATTTTCAAGTTATTTGAAAAAGTTGACTTTTAGGTAAACCAAATTTAGGAAGGGGAAAAACCAAATTAAGGAAGGGGAAAGAAAAGTCTATATCTGGACTTATTGTGGGAATCAAGGTTAGATGCTGTTGCTGATGACTTCAGCATGATCTGATTGTGATGTCATCCAAATTAATCCCGGATAGCTATTGAGTGCACATACTCATTTGTAATCCGTTAAAAGGAAAAAGAAAACTGTAGAAGTAACAGTCTTCACTAAGGAGTATATGGTCTGGACAGATGTAGATTGTAGGAAGTGTTACTCAGTAATGTCTTAAACAGATAGAAAAGAGGTATGTTTCTTCAGCAGGACAATTGGCTCAAGTAAGGTTGCTATCTAGTGATGAACAAGCATCTTGATGGCAATAAACTTTGGCAATTCTACAAGAAAATAAATAGCATTCAGAGCATAAATCTTTATGTGAGAGCTGTTTAATCTGTTGGATGATCTTGACTTTCAAAGTAATTGATGCCAAATGGTCCTCTGATTGGTTTGCCAGTTTTATGCACAAAGAGGCGCCTAATTTTTTTCTTACTGTGAAGTTTCATGGATTAATGATGCTTATTTTGCAGTGACTAGAAATGTTCTAGGTGTCAAAGAGAAAGTCACTCTAACTGTTGTTACTTCTTGAGAAGTGATATAATTTTGATTTATCTGCATCTAATATAATTAGAATATTTAAGGGGTGTCCCCAGTGCAACTTAGTGGACAAAAGACAAATTAATTGCATTGATTAAAAATGTTTGATATTGATTCTGTTAGATCTTTATCTGGCAAGTGGATTCTTACTCTTATTAATGTTTTAACAGTAAATTGCTTCTTTTCCATCAGTAATTTTGTAATATGAGCTCAATGGTTTTCTACTGTTTGTTATGATTCTGACTCACTGTGACACTCCACTCAATACTTTTATGCAATAGAATTATTCTTGGAATCAACAGTCAAGAGAAGGTGTAACGCCAACTGATGAAATCCAAATTGATAAAGGTATCTATGTTGGCATTGAGGATGGTGAGGAGGACAATGAACAGTCTGATGATGGACTCGATGATATATGGAAGGAGATGACATTTGCAATGGAAAGTTCAAAGGTATTTTCTGTTGTTTTGTTTACCAAGTATTAAAGTTCTCTTACTTTTTCCAATTCACTCGTCGAGATGTGAAATCTCTACTTGCACTGTGACAGCTTATGAACAATGTGTCCTCCACTTGCTTTCTATTGTACTTACATATGTATATATTATACTATACCACGGTGTACTGTACTACATATCTATAAATACTTGTGTTACCATGCTGCATGCTTACTTTTCCATCGAAAAAACTTGTGGTCAGGACACAGGACCTTGTTCCTTTTAAGCTTATACTTTGTTTATTTCTGTCTTTCAACCATGAATACTTCTTAAAATGTCAATGTTCCCATCCTTTCAAGCATACATTCCACTTCACTAGGAACAGATATGTAGCAATAGTTTTTATTGTCAAAATGGTTTGAAGAGCAAATAAATATATTGACGCCCATCAATTAATTGAAATCATAAAGAAGATGGGTAGATGTACTAATGATACTCTATTTTTTGGCGTAAAAATATTATTGAAAAGATAGTACTTGACTAGAAGTTTCGTTTAGAGGAAGCAAGTTTTGTTCTGACACAACTAGAAAGTAAAAGGGGTAGCTTCCATTTAGGAAAAAAATGCATATAAAGTACTATGAACTCATTGTTTTACTATAAATAATGTTTCTTTCAGAAACCTTATAAAATTCCTGGCTCTAAGACTGGTCACAGTGCATGTCACACTCATCAGTTATTAAATTTTTATCATTATGCATTTCAATTGGTACTTGATCCTTGTCAAACTTGAGCATTTATTTTGAAACCCCCTTCCTCACTTTCTCTGTCTGGTAGGAAATTGCTGAAGATCCTTCGTTTGATGAACCTGCAGCTGAGGATGGAGAGGAGTGTGATCATTCTTTTATATTGAAGGATGACATCGGTTATGTATGTCGGGTCTGTGGAATTATTCAGAGAAGTATTGAGACTATTATAGAGTATCAGTTTACAAAGGTCTGTTTCTCTTCTACTGATTTGATCACCATTTGTGAAGCCTTGAATTAGGATGTGCATTTACTGTGATACTTTAAAAAAGTAAGTGTTTCGCATTGAAAGAGTTGAAAGCTGCTAGAAACTATATGATACATATGTTTGTACTCATGAACCACTGATCACTGCAGATAGCAGATTTGACCAATAGCTTTACCTAACTGAACACGACAGTTTTATGTTGGAAGTACATACTTTTAATTCTGCATCATTCTCAGAGGTTAAGTAGGTCTATGTAACAAAGACAGTACGGATTTATACAAACTTTAAAATCTTTAATAATTTGTTCAAGATACACAATCTAAGTTTTGGAAATTTTAGGATTCTGATAAAGTAGCCAACAAGAATATGAAGAAATAGCAGTAGCAAACCACTTATCTTAATTTGGTTGAAACTGTTATTCCAACTTTCTGAATATAAATAATGGCTAGTTAAAGCTTCTCTTTCTTGAGTATATTTTACAGATTGGACATTTGTAATACTGTGTTGTAGACTTCAGAGTAATTTTTTGTTGACAAAGTACTAAATATAGTGTTTCATGGTGGCAAGAGAGTGAAGTCTTTTTCTTCTTGCCAATTGTGATCTTCTGTTTCACAGCTTGTTCATAATATGCCTGATATTATCGCTTTGTGGCTTCCTGTATACATTTCTTTTTTAATGTTGTTTCAGTCCAGTTGGTGGGTTATTTGTGTGTATGGTAGCAATGTGGTGTTCTAGAAAATGATGAATGAAGAAAATATTTATCACAAATGACTAACAGTAGTTTTGGCAAAAGAATATGGATTTACAGTCATCTTCATATTGTGATTTTATTGGCTATCAATTTTAACTTCTACATCTTGGACATTTCCTTTAGGAAGTTGAAAGCAGATACCTGGGTGTTGGCAATCTTGGTTATGGCGATATCTAATTAATTTCAGCACTAAGAATGTGCCTTTATATTATTCTTTAAGTCAGCTTTAAATTCTAAATTTTTTTATTTTGGATCTGACATTGAGCTCTTGCCAGGAGATAAAAAATAATGAGCTTTAGTCTAACTATAAATAAACAATTTTTTTAATTTTATTGCTGAGCCTAAATCCTATTCATACTCCAGCTAGTATCTCTTAAAGTCTTTAAAGAGTCTAGCCTCCATTGAAAGAATATTGACTGTCCTTTATGGATGTGGGGATCCATTAATTTTGTAGATGTCTTTTTTTTTGGGTCTAGGCCAAGAATACGAGAGCATATCGATACGAAGGTTCCACAAGCAAGGACCCTAACCAAACTGAATGTATTCCAGAAGGAATGAAGTTATCTGCTCATGATTTCATTGTGGCTGAAATATCTGCCCACCCTAGGCATCGCAAACAGATGAAACCACATCAAATTGAGGGTTTCAATTTTCTACTAAGCAACTTGGTGACAGATAATCCAGGGGGTTGTATCATGGCCCATGCCCCTGGCTCTGGGAAAACCTTCATGATCATCAGTTTTTTACAAAGTTTCATGGCTAAGTATCCATTTTCGAGGCCATTGGTTGTTCTGCCAAGAGGTATCTTGGCCATTTGGAAGAAGGAATTTCACAGGTGGCAAGTAGAAGACTTTCCCCTTTATGATTTTTATTCAGTCAAAGCTGATAGCAGAACTCAGCAGCTTGAAGTTTTAAAGCAATGGGCGGGTGAAAGGAGCATTCTCTTCCTGGGATATAAACAATTTTCTTCTATTGTATGCGACACTGATTGCAGCAAGACCGCGGGTGCATGCCAAGAGATCCTTTTGACTTGCCCTTCAATTCTTATTTTAGATGAGGGTCACACACCAAGGAATCAAGACACAGATGTTTTAACCTCCCTTGAAAAGGTTCAGACGCCCAGAAAAGTTGTACTCTCCGGCACTCTCTATCAAAATCATGTCAAAGAAGTTTTCAACATTTTGAATCTTGTTCGGCCCAAATTTTTACGCTTAGACACTTCCAAGGGCATTAAAAGACGTATCTTGAGCAGAGTTTCGATAAGTAGCAGAAGGGATATCTTAAGAAAGGGTTCTGACAATGAATTTTATGAAGTGGTAGAGCACACACTGGTGAAAGATAAAGATTTCAAAAGGAAGGTGACGGTCATAAAAGATTTGCGGGAGATGACCAGGAAAGTTCTTCACTATTACAAGGGAGACTTCCTGGATGAACTTCCAGGCCTTGTTGATTTCACTGTTCTTCTCAGGCTGAGCCCCAAACAACAACGTGAAGTTGCAGAACTCAAGAAATTGTCTAGGAAGTTCAAGATAAATTCAGAGGGTAGTGCAATTTATGTTCACCCTCAGCTGAAGTCTCTTTCAAAGAATTCAGTTGTTAAAGACAGGGTCGACGAGGAGAAGATTGATAAGATCTTAGAGAAATTGGAAGAGAGAGAAGGAGTGAAAGCTAAGTTCTTCCTAAATCTCCTCCAGCTGTGTGAATCTAGTGGGGAGAAGCTGTTGGTTTTCAGCCAGTTTCTCCTGCCTCTGAAGTTCTTGGAGAGATTGACAGTGAAAGTTAAGGGGTACAGCATTGGAAAAGAAATATTTATGATCACTGGTGATTCAGATAATGACATGAGAGAGACTTCAATGGAAAGGTTTAACACTGCCTCAGATGCTCGAGTATTCTTTGGTTCCATCAGAGCCTGCGGGGAAGGGATTTCACTAGTAGGGGCATCGCGCATTATCATATTAGATGTACACTTGAACCCTTCTGTCACACGCCAAGCAATAGGTCGTGCATTCAGACCTGGTCAAGAGAGGAAAGTCTTTGTGTATAGATTGGTTGCATATGCTTCTCCAGAACAAGGCGACCATGCTACCTGCTTTAGAAAAGAATCAATTGCAAAAATGTGGTTTGAGTGGAATGAGCTCTATGGTCACCAGAACTTTGAAATGGAGGCTGTTGATGCGAGGGATTGTGGTGATTTGTTCTTGGAAGCACCTAGGTTGAGGGAAGATGTGATCTCTGTCTACAAGAGGTTAGCTTGACTCTTCGTATCTTGGTTCTACGAATAATATCTTCAATTTTTTTTTCACTCTAATGCTGTTGAGCTTGATTTGTTTATTTTGTCATTTCCAGATAACTGGGGACTGGTTGCAGCTAGTTAGATTGCAGGTCATCATTGTGATCTGGGTTTTGTTTTATGAAGTCAAGGCAGGTTGCTGTATAGATGATTCAGATCTACTGGTTTTGATTTCAGCTGTGAAATCACTAGCGCTCGTGTACATGTTAGGGGTTGTTCTGCATGCATATTAGTTCTTTAGGAGTTTCAGATCAGATGGTGCGTGTGTTCCGTTTGCTCTGTTGTTGGAAGATGGATGACTTTGATATTTATCTCTGTCTAAAGAACTTTCTTTTTGAGCAGCATCTATCTGCCTTCTCTTTTTTTTGCATTTCTGAATACCATTGGGCAGTGATGATCTTGTATCTGCAGCCTCTCAAATGAAGCAGGTGGCGCGTGGCGTGGGTTTGTCTGTGTGTTAAGTCAAAATGAAGAGTTGCTTCATAATTATAAGTTTTCGGCATGCTGGTGCAGGTTCTTCACCCTTTAGCTTTTGCATAACCCCTTATTAATAGCTCATCTCTGCTAGCTAGTGTAGTTTTGACAAGATTGAAAGTGATTAATACGTAGAAGCATATGGAGTCAACAGTAAAAGGTAAGACAATAATGCCTTTAAAAGATGAATATCTCCAAATCCAAGTGGATAAAATGTCTTCGTGATTGAACGCATAGTCCAGCTGCTTTTGTAATACTATGACAGGAAAGTTTCTTTCGCTTTGCCGCCAGAAAAATCTTGCAGATTTCTGTTGCTTGTCGAACAAAAATGATGTATTCTATCTTTACAGAAAACCATTGTATTTACTATTTTACAACATTCTACCCTCACATCTCCGTACAAAGAGAGAGACGAAACGAGAGCTTTTCTTTCAGCATTTTAAAGGAACAAAAAATAGCCAATACCGTCCTCCCTCTGTACTTTCCAACTAACAGCATAACAGCAGATGTCAAGCTACAAAGTCATGTAATAACTGAGAGGACCCGAAACGATGATGCCGATTTCCAGACTCCATGCACTCAAATTCTGCAGCCTCCGCACCCATGGAAGACGCTGCCTCACTGTATGTACCATCCTCTCTCATCGGCATATAACCACGAGCAGTTTCAATGGACATTGGTATGCCACTTCCATCAGTGTATTGTAACCCCAATGTCAGTGATACTCCACTGCCATTCTCGAACCTCTCAAGCTCTGGCATGTGATATGCAGCTGCCATAAATCTGCCACTGCCATTATCTGGCAAAATACTAGAGTCAGTCATTGCAGCCCTTTGAACCCCTCTTGATCTCCCTTCCCCATATTCACTTTCAATATCAGTACTGTGATCCACTGTCTGGAATGGTTGACTAATATATGGTTCCATTTCTACATCTGCAATTTGATCAGACTTTGACTCAAATAATTGCCCCGTGCTACACCGCTCGGTGGTTGTTGAAGTTGTACTCTCTATTAAATCGTCTCCTTTGTCGTCACTATTTGTACTTTTTGCAGCAATATTGGAAGGAGAACTGGAGTCCATTTCAGTATCAATAGCCTCTTCCTTGTACATCTCCTCAACCATGGGCTTCCACAGACGCACTCTTGCATTTATAAACCAGTTTGAGACCTGCACCAGGGAACATGTGACAAACCAACATGAATTTCCAATGCAGAAAATAAAGTGCACAAAGCCAAGTGAAAATGACACGAAGAATCTTCATTCATCCAAGAATACAAGAACATGCAGTGAAGGTTCACATCTTGAAACTTTCCTCAGATTCAACTTCTAATGTTAAATATGCATGGATCCATGTTTTCCAAAACAAGCCTTGCCCAAAGAATAATTTATTTGCTCAACTTTCCAAATTATCTACAAAGTCCATTTGCTATCACTGTACTTTATCAAGTAATCACATATTATTCATCGGTTGTAGTGAAAAAAAATAAACATAGGACAGTGAGGGAACTCTTTACCTGACTTCTTGTCAAGCCAGTCTGTCTGGCTAGCATGATCTTGTCAGAATCTTTAGGGTAGCTGTTCAACAAAATTCAAACATATTAAAACCATCCACATCTACTGGCTATTGCAACTAAATTATCAGAAAAAGGCACAAAAATTCATAGGATTTAGAGGAATTTACGGATGAAGAAAATGCTCAAAAAGCCAAGCACGTAATACTGTAACAGAGCTTTCAGGCAGCCCCCTCTGTGGTCTCCAGGCATGTTGCTGCATAATACCAAGCTGCTGAAGGGCTCTCTGTTGCTTGATCTGCTGGTCCACATACCGGAGCCGAGATATTCCAATTCCTTTACTGTTTCCTGAAGCATCTTGCTGGCCAAGGCTTTTCCGGGTTACTTGAAGTTGGTCATTGATTGAATCACGCAAGCAACGGAAGTGACGGGAAATTGTCTGGAGGGCAAGAGCTGTGTATGGTCTTGCAGCCCCAGATCCTGCTATTACATCAAATGATGACAATACAATCTGCATCTGATGATAATACTGTTTGTACCTGCTATCCACCTGTGACCACAAAGTGGCAATAGTAAACATGCATCAACTACAAGTAAAACATAGTTGATCTTTAACTTGCCAATCTTTTAATGCACAGGTCCTTGGAGCTGGTTAGATCAATTGCAGAGAAATCCATACAGTGATATATAGAAAAGAATTGAAACTATTGATCTTTAAACGTGTGCCTTAGATTATTCGAGACTTATAATTCAGTATATAAAAAACTCTAGCATGTGGGTTGTGTCATTATGCTCTCTTGGCTCTCTGCCTTCCAAGCCTCAGTTACCAAATAAAGGATACTGAACTGAATGAACATAGTAATCCCACTAGTACAAAACCTCTTAATGCAAGTTAAAACATTCACAAGGAATTTTGACAGTACCACAGAGCCTAAGTTCAAACCCAGGATAATCGTGTGGTAAGAAACATACACAATCGAGTATCAAAAATATAGGCATGCAGTACAAAGTCAGGATTTCTCAGGGCAGCACAATTAATATAGTATTTTAGAGTGTAGAATACATCAACATATCAGGAGTTTAACTACCCAATTTCCCAGAGTAAGATATCCTGACATGTCACAAAATAGTCATCTGCCAAATTCTCAAGCATTTCAACTACATGTCAATCAGATTGTCAATCAAATTATCCAATTCTGAAACTACATTTGAACAACTTTGGTTAGTGCTAGTATTGTTAGGAAGCATACTTTTTTCCAAAAGAATAAATCTTTGTAGTAGCAAGCAAAACAAGGAAATTTCCTTAACAGCTTTAGAACTACTGAAAACGTAAGAAAGTAACAACAGTTGCACTCACCTCATCCAACATCGCCAAAAGCTTTGATATTTTATTTTGCATATCTTGTTTCTCAGCTGCAGAAAGCTCACTTGGAGTGTTGCTATTTGATTCTAGTGGGTTTACAGATGATTCATTTCCAGGATGATCAGAATCTCCAGTTTTTGACCCTCCATCAACTTCTTTGGAATCTTTAATCAGCCCATTCCTAAAATTCTGCTCCTTGATACCTTTTTTAACATTAACAACTTCATCAAGCAGTTGTTGAGCTGCCTTCAGGTACTTTGAATTAGGAACAGTTCTTGTAATGCTTGGCATTCCACACGGTGAAACATCAGCTCTTACTGTATCTGAACTGCTTCCAGGAAAACCAGGGGACACATATTCAATGTGTCTTGATTGTTTACTCTGAGAACTATCCAGATTTTCAAAGTACCCATTTCTACTATTGTCTTCACCTGACATTGATGGATGAGCACTCAAGAATGACGAGTAACCAGGATTGGTAGAACGACATTGGAGGGAAGACATTGAAAAACCAGAAGGAACATGCGTACTTAGGCTTAGGGATAATCCCTGCATGTTTTGTGTTCCTTGAATAACAGCAGCATCTCCCACATGGTGCATCAATATCATGCTACTCCTACCATTTTTCCATTCATTCAAGTCATGATCCCCAATTCGTGTACCTCCAATGTCGAGCGGAACTTCTTGTTCCGATAGGTTAGAATTTGAAGCTCCAGAAAGAATTCCAATTCTGCTGTGCTGCTGTGTACTCTCTGCCAATGCACCTGAATATGATCCCGAAGAAGATGGGTAATTCATATACATCATCAAATTGCCTGGAAGTACAGGTGCATCTGAATAAGAAGTAGCCAAAGGTTCCCTTAAATGAAGTATTGTAGATGCATGTGTCTCACTTTCCGAACTGGGAAAAAAAGAAGCCATCTTTCCTAACAAATATGAGAAATTCCCTTCTGAATATTTTGAGTCAAATAGCTCAATAACTCCTGAAACATGCACTTAATTAGTGATGAAAACCTCTGCATGGTCAAGCAAGCTATTAATAAACCCATGAATGAAATGGCGATTCAGTTATGTCTTCAAATTAAAACTTTTACATTGCACAGTCAAGATAGGAAAAGCAGTCTAATTACTACTTGGAAATTCTGGCCAAATTTAGAATATAGAAACAGATAAATGTACTCTGTTCTTTTACGTGATATATCTCAAATGATTCACAGTTGCTGACTTCAAAATCAAACGAACGTCATTCCAAGTAGCCTCAGAAAGGAGAAAGTCGACGCACAACCTTCCCCTTATTAACAGGTATCGACAGAAGCGACAAAAGGAATTCTGTTTCTGCAGATTGTTCGGATTCAAAACATGGTTTACAAGTTTCTCATCAAATATGCAAATTCAGACTGGCTAACCAAAAACACAAGGGTAAAAAGAACAAGATAGTGGAAATGTTCACAACGAATGAGCATGAACGTATCACATTGACCGTCTTAAAACATAAAAGATTAACATCAGAATGCGATCAAATATATAACTGGACAGAGACTGGTAATCAGAAATGAGGACAAAACATAAAATATCACTTCTTGTGAGTCACTCATCAAGTTTCATAGCAGCATTAAACAGTTAAACAGTGGTGAGGAAGGAGAAGGGAGCATTCCCAGAACCCAATAAACCTAAAAATTCCACAAAAAGGACTTAGTATTAGTACTACGATTTTCCAACATGTATCTTTGTTTGTCTTCTGCAAAATACATAAACAAGTTCATTCCTAAACAGCTAAGAAAGCAGTGAAATCAAAGTCAAGGTGAACAAATAATTAAATAAAATAAAATAAAACCAGCACCTGCAAATCAGTAACAGTTGTGTGTCTCGTGGGAACATAAAAGGTCCGATCCACAGAAGCAATCCTCCTTCAATGCATACACGCCGATCCCAAGAGGCGAAGACTAATTCATCGTTTTCACCTTAGCTCACACACAAGAATACACGCTCTCTCAACCTCGCACGCACACACCTAGTGAAAGAGAAAGTCACTAAGGAGCAAGAACTCCAGAATTCAAGAAAGAGAGAAGAAAAATGGCAAAGATACCAACTTTAGTAAATAAAAGTTCAAAGTACAAAAAAAAAAAAAAAATTCATCACCCATTCACTAGTCTTTTCTTATCATATATTCTAAATCGTTCCATCATCCTATCTAAATCTATCCGCACGTGGGAATTACACCTGTTGAATAAGAATCTCTCATGAAAATGTTAGTACAACAGTTTCCTGCACACAGTCTCTATATATCTACGCGCAGGCTCCAAAAAGTTTTCCTCTCCTATTTCGAAGGACTCCCAAGCCTTTCCCCAAACGCGTCGTAACTTTTTCTTTCTTTTATCTCCTGATCAATTGCCTTACAACTCCTTTAATGGGATTTCTTTGCTTTCTTTGTTTGTGAGTTTCCTAGTTGTTGATGTTGTTATTGTTGTTAGTATTGTTTGTTCATCTTTGCTATTGATGATGTTTGGTTAAGGAGTGCAATCTCTAACCACCAGTTGGTAGACCTAAACCCTCTCTTAAATCTTCTTGTATTAGGACTTGTTCATTCATCTCTCAGTTTCTCTTTCATCTCAATCAAGCTAACATGAATGAAGGATTGGAAGCTGTATAATGCTCAATATCCACCATAAAAGGCTTTCTACACATATTTTGTCCCCCATTGCTCTTATGTTAAATGAACATATATATGATTTTTGCTTCTATAGGCCCTTGTACTTTTGCCTTTTTCGGGGTCTAAAGGGGCGTGAAAACACATAAGAAATCTTTTTATAGTGTTATTTTGATCTTCTCTATAATTTGATATATCACTAATAACACGTGTCTTTTTATATGATATAGTAAAATTTAAAGAATAAATAATTATACACGTATCAAAATTATATATAGTGATATGATAAGTGATACACAAAAATAATGCAGAAAATCCATTGGAGGGGCTAGAGCGAGACCAGATTTTTTGTTCAATATATATTATGTCTTATTTTGTTTAACGTTTAAAACGACGTAATTTCTTAAAGTGGATTAAATGCATAAATATCAATAAAATTACTTTACAATTATTAAACACTAACTATATTAGTGAACGTAGCTTAATTAATAGAGACAAAATGTCTGACAAAATATTTCGTATCCGCTAAAGATAGTGTTGTATTATATATCTACTCCATGCCTCCATGCCTCCATGCCTCCATGCCTCCATGCCTATGCTGTGTGGATGGATGGCACTTACCAGTGCTTGCTTTTTTTTTCTTGTTTTGTCTTTACAAGTAACCACTACCAACCTTTCTTTATGTAGGTAAGCATATTCTATTAGAGTGACACATAAATAACAACCAACTCTAGTTGCCTAATTTTTGTGGAAAAACAATCCACCAATAGAATTGCAATACTTGTTATGGAATTTTTTTTATCCTACTCCTTCCATGCTCGTGGAATCTTCCTTTGTTTTTTCTCGTGTGTGTGATAATGAGGTTTTGATATTTGAATTAAAATGACAATAGCATGACAACAAATATTATTTGATTTGTTGCAATTAAGACGTTTTCAAATCAATGTAAGCATAAATTTAATGATGCCTCTTTTAAAGTTTTCGGACAAGCTTGCAGGTTGATGTAAAAGAATAGTTGCGGTAACATTTATCCTTTCTATTCAGTTGGCTTCATTTTTCCCATTTCCTAAGATTGTTTTGGATAATGACGTTGAGGCTATTTTCCTCCCTTAAAATTTGCGCAATGTTTCTATGCCAATCCAAACTATTCAAGTGTAGAAAGCTTTGGGACTCGTGATCGATTTTCGTAAAAGAAAAATTATCAATGATTCGAGCTTTGCGAAATAAAACTAGACTGAATTCCTTAAAATGGTTGGTGAAGTAAGAGGATAGAAATGAGGAAATTGAATAAATCAGGGACCAAAGTCGAAAATGCTAGGAATGAGCAGATTAGGCAGGTCTAAGTTACGAGTGGCCTTGGTGGTTGAAACGAGACTGTGCGTGCATCAGTGCATGGGTTGCTCTTGTTTGCCCACAGAAAAAGATACTGCGGAACATAACCTTGGGATTCGTAAAAGCAAAATCTAAGAGGTCATTCAGGGAGAGATAATTGATTGGATGACGCCACACTACTTTGCAACACGTAATCAACCCCGTTCCAACTTCCAATGACTACTAAAAACTGATAACGGGTAGAAAATATAAAAAATTATACTATTGAGGATAAAAAAAAGTAGTTTACTAACGTAGGTATAAAATATTAGCATATATATATATATATATAACAATTCGTGTATAACATGGTATCTAGATTTTTGGGAACCAATAATTTTGCATACTTTTTCGGAAGTTTATGACAAAATATTACATTAGCTTATAGAAAACAATATTCGAGTCTAAAACATCACAATTTACGTCCATCGTATAAGAGTTTTTGCAAATCGATAATTTTATATATTTCTCCAGAAGTTTATAACAAAATGCCACATTATTGTATAAAAAGCAATATTCGTGTATCAAATATAACAATTCACGAGGCATAAGCATAAGAGTTTTGGCCAACGGATAATTTTGCATACTTCTTCATAAGTTTATGATAATTGCATTTAGCTCTACCCTCATGTTTAAAGGATTATAAAAACACCCAACACGGGAACTTTATCCCGTTTGGGTCTAACCACGGCCCACGTCCCACTACTTTCACAACTAATAAGAAGCGGATCGGCCCAATTTCTAAACCCTACAGACCCCACCCTTGATGGTCTCCCCTTAAACCCAAAGGATCACCGGACATCGAGTTTTCATTACCGGAACCGTTGCCAAAATTAGCGTTAAGCTTTCGCACTCGGCTGGAAATTCTCATAATAGATGGGGAAGAAGAAGATGATGAAGGCTGCCGGTGGCGGCGAGAGCCAACACTGCCCTTCCACTGTCTTCGTCACTGGCTTGCCCTATTCCTTGACTAATACTCAGGCATCCTTTCTTATTTTTAACCGCTCTGCGTTAGACTTTTATTTTTTTTGGGTTTATTGTTTAATTAAATCTTTTGTTTTGTGAATTCTATAGTTAGAAGAAACGTTTAGTGAAATTGGTCCGATAAGACGGTGCTTTATGGTCACGAAAAAGGGTATGTGTATGTTCGACAAAGCACGTTGTACATGTTTTGCATATTGCAGTCATAATTGAAAACCCTAAGTTCTGATTTTATTTATTTTTTTTCTTTTAATTGAGGACAGGGGCTACTGAGCATCGCGGCTTTGGCTTTGTTCAATTGTAAGTTTGTGTTACGCTCTTGCAAGATTTTGCTTTTGTTTTTCTTTTTAAATTGTTAGGTGGCTTTCACGTCTGGCTGCTTCTGTGGTATAATTTTTCTCCATTTTCTCGATACCTTGTCTCTTTTTGTCTGGCTTTTTTCTCATTGTGAATTTGCTAATTGCTTCTTACCTGTTGGCATCATTTTCTTGATTTCGTTGATTTTGGTCAATGGGTTCTGTTGTTTGTTGAATACGAGCTATATTTATGTGCATTCTTTGGTTTTTAATGGTCATGTTCGGAATGCCAGTGCTGCTGTTGAAGATGCTAACCGTGCAATTGAGGCGAAAAATAGTTCAATTGTTGGGGGTAGGAAAATTCAGGTTAAGCATGCCATGCAACGAGCTCCTATGGAGCAACGCCGAGCTAAAGGAAATAAGGGTTTGTGCTATTTGCTCTGCTTGTACATTGGTATAAGATTGTTGGTATTTTACTGCAATCTCCTGATGATATTAATGCACTTAGACTCAAGGTTTGCTCCATTTCTGTCGTGTTCTTTCATTTAGGAATTCATTCTGACAATGTTGTTGAGGCAGAAGATGAAAAGGTTAATTTGCCTGTAGAGACAGTCAAGCATGAGGTTCCTTCGAGCTCTCGATTAACAGGTTTCCTTCTATGACAGTGCAAACTTGTATTTCCATGTCATTCAATCCTTCGTACTGATTTTATTGTTATTTAGTGAAGGAAAGTAAAATAGTTAACTCCAGACAGAAGAGAGATGCAGACACAGTCTGTAGAAGTTCTTCTAACATCAGAGCTGGTTCGGAAAAGCAAAGGTATTATACCATGTTTCAGTAGCGCATTTTCTTGTGATTTATTTGCATGTTCTGATGTTAGGGGAATCTTGAATACAAGGGATGATATACTGTGGCCAAATCACATAACCCCTTGGAGTAGGAAAAAAAATCAAATCCAGTTTATTGATGAATATAGTTTGGCATAAAATGCATTATACTTAAATTACTGAAAACTTCAGAGTACAAAGTTATGTACCATAAATCGTGCAAAGACTGAGTACCTTTGATAATCTGTTCGGTTGAATTTTGGAAAAACAAAACATTTACTTTTCATAACCGGAGCTGTAGCATAAACACTGTCCTGGTTTTTGCACATTAGATCTGTTGTTTGATGCACTTAAATTTGACGTATAATCAATCCTTCCATCTGTCAAATTCATTTGCAACTGATATTACCAACTTTCTATAAACAACACTTTTCATTTGAGAAATTTCAACTGTCTGTTCATATTTCCCGAGATAGCAATCCTTTTCAAGTTCCTTAATTCCTGTGGTTTTAAGAGCTATTCAATCTGTGCTCAACTGTGTGCCACATACCAATTCTGTTTTAAACGAAGTAAGTTGAAAGTTACTTCATCTGCTTTGATTGGTCCTATTTTTAGTCACTGTAGGTTTCTGAACTGTTTTGAATCTTGAAGATCCTTTCAAAATTCTTCCGATTATTAGATAGTTGTATGATGGCTTCTTTTGTCTGTAAGTTGTTAACTTTCTTTAGTATCATTTGTATGTTATTACTTTTGTTCACTTAAGTTTTCTATTTCATGGATGGGTTGACATCTGTGCCTTCATTCTACAGCATAGTTTCATGTTCGCATCATGTTTACTTTGATTGTGTCTATTGCTTCTTAAAATTAAGTGATTTTGATTTACTTAATGTTGTCTATGAGGATTAAGTAGTGCGTTTGTATTTGATTCTTGCCTCTGTTCTTTGTTGATTTTTATTCTATCTTCAAGCTGTTTTCATTTCCATTTCATTTTTTTTCTTCCGTTTACTTATTGTTGGCCGAAAAATCCTTGGTGTGGCACTCAGTTTGATCACTCACCTGGTTTGTTTTAAAGAATTTGGGTATTGAAAATATGTTGATATGAAGAATTTGTTACCTCGAGTTCAATTTCCAGCTACAGAGCAGCTCTGTAACATATTTATTTCCTTATTAGACTGGTGCAATTGCATCCGCTAATAATTATCTAAACATAGCAAGTGTTCCTTGCCAACCAATATTTGTTTTAAACATAAGTTATCCAGCTTCATTGGGTGATGCCTCCACGGCATGGAGATAGGCTTTATTATTTGGTTGTCAGTAAGTTTAGGTTTGGAATAGCATCTCTGCATCTTTTTTTTTTTTTTAAATTTTAAATGCTCTGGCAATTGTTTTCACTATTACATGTACATATGCTCTAACCCATACAACAATCTTTTGTAACTCTACAAGTGGGATAGTGTTGGTGAGAGTCTTTTTTTTTGGGTGTTCATTTACCTTTTCAATTGGTTTTCTGTTAAAAAAAAATAGTATTGTTTTATTGCTCCATAATGCTTATAACCTCTCTTCATGTGAATCAGAGTCGCCAAGACAGTCATATTTGGGGGTCTTCTTAATGCTGATATGGCAGAAGAGGTTCACCAACGTGCCAGAGAGTGTGGCACAGTATGTTCTGTTACTTACCCTCTTCCAAGAGAGGAGCTTGAGCATCATGGTAAGAGTATGGCCTCAATTGTTTCTCGTGGTGGAATCACATTCGGTGTTTGAATATTTGTTGGAATAAAGCTGAATTTATCACCTATAGGCTTAAATGGCAGACCATGTATTGTCAGAATAAATGTTTATGTTCTTTTGGAAAATTCTTGGTGTATGTATTCTTGCTTTTGATGGTAAGTAATATGACAACAAATGTCTGTTCAATGACAACGTGTGACCTCCAATCATATGAAACATTTGCAGGTCTAGCTCGAGATGGATGCCAAATGGATGCTTCATCTGTCCTTTATACTAGTGTCAAATCCGCTCATATTGCAGTTGCAACATTGCACCAAAAAGAGATACATGGTGGATTTGTCTGGGCTCGTCAGCTTGGTGGGGAGGTATACTTGCTGTTGTTTCAACGATGTGATTTTTTAAAAGAAACAAGAAAAGTTTCTACTTGTCCTGGGATGGCCTTTTTGTCAGTTTTGTGCATGCATAATGCTAATTAGTCGTTTACTATTCCTAAAATGATACTATCTCTACATTGGCATTGTGAGCTAGGGTTCCAAGACTCAGAAGTGGAAACTTATAGTGAGGAATCTCCCCTTCAAGGTTTTTTCTTGTTGTTTTTACTTATGCAAACTTCTTTAAAACTTCAGCTGCTATACAACATTTTTTATCTTCCCTTTGTACCAGTATGTAGCAATAAATTGAATGAGTGAATATTTGACTGCAGGCCTCTGTGAATGATATAAAGGACATGTTTTCAGCTGTGGGTTCTGTGTGGGACGTTGTTATACCGCAAAATTCTGAGACAGGGTGTGTTTCCATTATACTTTTCTTTCGTTTCCTTAGTTTCATATGTCTATTTTACAAGGCTTTCCACTTGTTGTGCCTTTGGCAGATTATCCAAGGGATTTGCTTTTCTTAAATTCACATCGAAGCAGGATGCAGAACAAGTATGCATTTTGTTTATCCACACTGTTCTTTTATGTACAAAAGTTTATTCAAATTAAGCTTTTAGGCAATTAGCTTGTTGCATAGTTGTGAGATGGAGAACTAACGGAGTAAAACTATAATAGCTCCAGGATATTCAACTCTTCAGAAGGTACAAGATAGGAAGAATAAATTAAAGGCCTGTGTTCACTAACAACTAAGGGATTTGTCATCATACTGAGTTGCAGAAAAAAAAACAACAAAGGGAGGGATGGAAAGAGGTTTTTACATGGGAAAATCAGGGTTATTTGCCCATGCCACATGGTGTCTGTGACTTATATAGTAGAAGGTTTATCTTGTTCCGTGTGGGGTTGTTGGTGACTGAAAGTCCTAGAATTCATCATCATACTGAATATGGTGTGCTTGATCAAGTGTAACAAGTAGTTGGCTTGAAAGCTAAAATAAACACGGCAAAGGTTTTTATTCTACATTTGATATTGGCTTCATGGTGGATGTACTTATGTCTTTTGAAAAAGGATGATATAGTGACATGTTGACTAATTTTCCAAAAAGAGGGAAAATTGAAAGGATATTTTGTTTGATTGAATTTTGTTGTCATGGATCAAGCATATCTAAACAAATACAGAGTTGGGTCAAATTAAGTAGCTAAAGCAAGTGATGGCATGTGATTGTCAATGAATTATTTTACCATCCTCTTTACCCCTGTCTCTACTGGCTGGTATAGGTGTTTCAAATTGTGTTTCTTCTTATGCTGTTTATTGTTTTTTTCTTTAATCCTTTACAGGTTGTCAAGATGTTCAATGGAAAATATTTTGGTAAAAGACCAATTGCTGTTGATTGGGCTGTTCCAAAAAAAATTTATTCCTCTGGTGGTAAATTTCTTGCTGACTCTGAAGAATGTAATTCTTTTCTTTCAGATGAAGTTTAGTTGGTTAAAATCTAAAATAATGAATGTGTAGGATACAATGTGAAGAATGTTACATTTTATACAGCTTGGATGACCATTTGCTTCTCTCTAATAAATTATTCTTGAAGGAAGCTGATTTCTTTTCCTTTTTGTGCTATACATCCAGGAGCCATAAGTGGCCTTATTCATTTTTTTCTCGCAAATTGAAATTGTTGCTTTTCCAATTCATCTTTTCGACTATTTGGATCAAATGATGTAGAAATTTTAGTGTACTTTTTTAAAAGTCAAATATTTTAGTTCTTATTAAAACCTCTCTTTAGGTTTCCTTATTTTATTTTTATTAAGCAGCCATAATTTATGAAGCAAAAGGTATCTATGTAGTGACTGAACCTTCTTCTTAGCTGCTATTCATATCTTTTGCACTATCTGAAGCTTCCAGTTTATATATGTTATGATAAAATAACAGTTTGATTTACCTCTGATAGTAGCCAATCTTTTAAATTCTCTGTGGTGTACAGACATGTGCATACTTTGTCCTGAAATTTAGAAAGTCATTGCAACTTTAATGAAAGAAGAGAATTACACTTTATGCTTTGTTTGCATTGCACTTCGTTTGTTTGCCCACTTAGCAATCTCTAAAATTCCTTAACTTAGTGTGTATGGGCTATTTCTGGGGGCAAAAGAAGATGTGTGTGTTCTTGTAGCTTTTAACTGCAGTTGGCCCTTTAATTAATGTGTTTTTTTGAAAGTTTTATTCCCTTGAGTTCTTGGAGCTTGTTGATTGATTGAACTTCTTTTGGAGTTTAGTTTTAAGGCACTTTTTTTTTTTAATGTTGTGTTACTCTAGTACTTCTATTCAGAGAGAATAGAATGTGATATTGTGGCCATTAATTTGGTCATTAGCAATCTGACAACTGTTATAGTTTTATACGAAATTATTCTGTTGCACTTGCTGAACTTCATCATAATCACTGCGTCAATGCTTACGCTCAGGGCTGGAGAACAACAGTTCTTATCTTTCCATATATATGACTACTAGTTTTTACAGGGCAGAACAAAAATGGTGGGGATAGTGATAGCAGTACTGATCTGGAAGATGATGACAAATCACCGCAAGATCAAAAGGTTGATGTTGTTTCAGATGGGTCTGACTCAACAGAAGAAAAGGTCTACCATAGGGAAGTTAATTTTGATAAAGAAGCAGATATTGCCAGAAAAGTACTCACAAATGTAACTTCAACTTCTAAAGTGGCAGATAGCTCTGATATTGACAACCCTGGCCTGTCGAAGGAAAATAATGATGATGAAAATTCAGCCATACCCTACAAATCACCTGATGCTATTAATACTTCCAAAGTAAAATCAGTAAGTTCTGGAAAAAGCAAACTTCCTAATGAAAACCCAACTGAGAGACAAGATGAGCTACAAAGAACGATATTTATCAGCAACCTTCCTTTTGATACCAGTAAGGAAGAAGTGACTCAACGTTTCTCTGCATTTGGTGAAGTTGAATCCTTCCTTCCAGTTCTTCATCATGTTACCAAGTAAGATTCTTTTGCTTTTGGCATTGAAACTACGGTACGATTATTCTTGTTTACTAACAAATCGTTTGATGTGATCTTGGTTTATACTGTGCAGGCGTCCGAGGGGAACAGGATTCCTCAAATTTAAAACAGCTGAGGTTGCTGATGCTGCAGTTTTAGCAGCTGATGCTGCTGCTGATTTGGGTATCTTTATAAAGGGTAGACAATTGAAAATTTTGAAGGCTTTAGACAAGAAAGAGGCTCAAGATAAGGTATTGGAGAAGACCAAAAAAGAGGATCGCGACCACCGGAACCTTTACCTGGCAAAGGTGGTTTGATATTCAGGGATCATTCATTTTTTCTTAGTACATGTACATCTTTGAGTTTGCTAGTTCTGATTCTGGATTTTTGATATGCATCAGAAATTTGATATTCTCTCATGTTTTGAGCAGGAAGGTATTATTCTGGAAGGGACTCCTGCTGCTGAGGGCATTTCGGCAAGCGATATCAACAAGCGCAAAATGTAAGTGTCATTTCTGCAGTAACTTATTCTGGAATCTATTTAATCTCAGTCTGTATGAAGACAATTGTAGTCACTTTTACCAGCCTGAATCTTCCTATATCTATATAGAATCATCTGCGACCTGTTTTCTTCGAGTAATGGATCTTGTTATTAGTTCCCATTTATAGTTTACGCTTTTGTTACTGGTCTTGTATGAGGGTGTAGCCCCTTTGAACATCTGCTATCTTCAATAGCTCACTTTTGAGATCTAGCTATTTCCAGAATGTCTGATGGAAATTATGATATATTTTGAGACTGATCTTTCTTCCAAAACCTATTTAGGGGATTTTCAGCTTATGTTATTTCTCTAGGCATTTATGTTTGAGTTATGTGTCAGGACACCGGTAGGAATATTGGGTGAATTCCTGAATACTTATATGATTGTATTAGGGATCAAATTTAAGCTTGTACCTTTTTGCTTTAATAATTGACGAGATTACTAAGCATTTGCAAAAAGTCATTCCTGAATGCATGTTGTTTGCATGTGGTATAGTTTTAATTGATGATACGAGAGAGTGTGTAAACGCCAAGTTAGAAGCTTAGAGGAAGACATTAGAATCAAAAGGTTGTTCCATAAGTAGAGGTAAAATTGAATGAATGAAGTGTCGCTTTAGTAATCATAGAATTAGCAATAGGATAAATGTGAAAATTGGCGGGCATGAAAGACATCTAAAAGTTTTAAATATTTTGAATCTATCATTGAAGAAATGGGAGAATTAAATAAAGATGCTACACATAGGATTCAAGCAGATTGGAACAAATGGAGAAGTGCGTCATCTATACTTTTTGATCATAAAATACCATTGAAATCGAGGAGAAAATTTTATAAAATAGCCATAAAACCAGCGATGTTTTACAGTTCAGAGTATTGGGTGACTAAATATGAACATGAATAAAGAATGAGTATATCAGAAATGAGAATGTTGATATGGACACACTAGACTAGATAGAATAAGTATTGAATACATTAGAAAGAAAGTAAGGGTTCACATATATATTGGCAGAAAGAATGTCTGACTCAATAGTGTAGAGTTCCTGGCATTTCTGCTTCTCAGAGTTGTACAAAGCTTACTGGAAATATCAACAAAAGCTGCTATATCTCTAAAAGGAACAAAACACTACTCTAGGCATTAGCTTGTAGGTATGTTAAGTTCTCATGGTTTACTTCTCATATCATTGCCTGTAAAAGAGCACATGTTTTTCTTATTTCATTTGCAAACTTGTTTATCTTAAAATATAGAGAAGGAAGAAAAGAATTGAGGTTATAGTCAAACAAGATGCTTTATTACTTATAAACTCCATAGTAATGATGATAAGTTTGTCCCTTGTCCTGTGAGTGCGTAGCAAAGTTTTTGAGCTGCCATTGGTTATCATTGACAATGCCCTAGTTCAACTTTGTGTCAAGAAATACCGTCTGAAAACTTATTAATGCACCAAGGAACTCTACAGGTTGCAAGAGAAAAAGATGACTAAACTACAATCTCCGAATTTCCACGTGTCAAGGACGAGGCTTGTGATATACAATTTGCCAAAGTTAATGACTGAAAAAGAGTTGAAGCAACTCTGTATACATGCTGTCACATCTCGAGCTACTAAGCAAAAGCCTGCAATTCGACAGGTTATACCTGTGCAACAGCAATTGGGTTTTTCTGCAAAATTTATATTCGTGTGTTCATGTTTGCTCTTGTGGTATAAATTTTATGCAGATAAAAATTTTGAGAAATTTAGAAAAAGGAAATTCAGCCAGAAACAAAAATTCTCGCGGAGTAGCTTTTGTCGAGTTCACAGAGCATCAACATGCACTGGTGGCTTTGAGAGTTCTTAATAATAATCCTGGTAATTGGTTTCTTTGAAATGTTAGATGTTGCAACCTTGTTGGTGACTGATAATTCTGAAAATATCTAAGTGAGCATGGAGCAAGTCATACTATTTTTGGGTAGTAGATAATCAATTTTGATTCATTGTGATGTTATTGTGCAGAAACTTTTGGTCCTGAGCATCGCCCTATTGTGGAGTTTGCTGTTGATAATGTGCTGAAACTGAGGAATAGGAAAGACAAGCTTCAAGCTCAGCAGCATGGTTCCCTCAATGTTGATGAGGATTTGCAGCAGAATGACAAATCAAACGCACTGGATTATAATCCAAAAGAGAAGTCAAGAAAACGCAAATCTAGACATGATGCTAAAGCACCAGATGCTTCTAGGAGTAAGATAGAAGGTGGAGCTGATGAGAAGCTAAAAAGTCATTTTATTGGTAAGAAGGAGAATAAGAAAAACCCGAAAGTCTCAGAAAACAAACAAATAAGCCACCACCAGAAACGGAAGAAACCGGATGGAGGCATTCCGCAGCAAGCAGAAGATACAACTATTAATGCCCATAAGCCTGGACATCAGGAAGGAGCACGGTTACATAACAAAAAAAGGAGGCTTCAAGAACAAGCACAACAACACAAGGAACCTATTGGTTTAGAGAGAAGGAAAAAAAGCAAAAGGAACAATGACCCTTTGGGCCGAGATGTGGTGGATAAACTTGATACTCTCATCGAACAATACAAGTCAAAATTTACAAGCTACAGTTCGGACCAAACTGACCATGAGAAGCGAGGTTCCAAACATATCAGGAGGTGGTTCCAGTCGTGATAGTCAGAGATGTTGCAAGTTTAACCGTAAAAGAAACTAAAGTAAAGAAACCAGTCTGACGCGGGTATCTTTGAGGGAGATGTTTTAAAATTTTTGGCATTTAGCTGGAGTTTCTTGGGCCATGTTGAAAGAACCCAAAATTCATACTATAATCAGTATGCTAGACAGGGACACCTGAGAGTAGTCTGAATACACCAAGATTGCGAAGGATCCGTGCAAGTTATCTTTTATCTAGTATGAAGCCTAGAGCGTTATCCAGTTCAGAGTTGTGCAATGCAATGACGTCTAACTTATCAAAGTGGTCTTATCTATTGTAGTATTTTGTGCTTATCCAGTTGGAGAAGATGATGGTAGTTGATGAAGAGATGTGTGACACAATCACCATCTTATAATGATTTGGTTGATGAGGCTCGACCCCCCTAGTAGTATAATGTATATTGGTTATGGCCACATGATTTGTTTCTTCTCCTGGAGGTCATGTCGGACCTTGGTAGGACTAAATTATTAGCCAATACTGATGTCTCTGTTCTTCTTGTCAAGAACAATGTACAGAGCCATTTTGTTGGTTGGCGTAAGGAAACAAAAGAAGAATTATAAATATGCCCGGGCTGTTGCCTCTTGTGCATCTATTCTACTAGGTTGAGAGTCATGGGCTACTCGTGAATAGCATTTATTTGCCATGGTAGTTTCAACACTGACATTTAGCGGGGCTCACACGGGAGATGATTTTCATGGACATATAATCATCGGGCTTTTGGTTTTTAATTCGGGAAAACACTTTATAGACAGTGGTTGCAGTGTGGGATTTACTGGCCGTCTGCAATACTTTTGCAGATAACGGTTTTCAGGCAGGTTAGGATGCAGATTCTTTTTTATGTTGTGATCTTCAAGTACGAAACAATCCTCCAGATTCCAGGTTTCCAGCAGGATAATTTGATTGCGGTCAAGTAGTGTGCGCAAAGAAGCAAAAACCGACATAAGCTGACTCTTGAATTGACAACCGTCTATTGCAACTTCTCAGATTAACCAATTATATTCACTGACAATAATTTAATTCATGTAAGAATCTACAATACATACAAGCTTTTATGAGTCGCCTCGCCGAGAATGTAATGTTTATCTGACAATGTTACAGCCGACACAAGGAAGAAGACAACAATTTAATGTATGATGTTTCTTCAGTGAAGAGTACAATGTACTAGGTGTACGCAACTCTTTCTTTTCTATTATTCTGATGCTTCAACACGCGTACCGCGTCATTCTTCAAAGCTGAATTAGGACAAAAATACCCAGGACAGGAACGAATTGTCGGTGATCTTGTGTCCGATTGATAAATCTATGAAAAATTACTAACAAAAAACATGAAAAGTTTTCATAGTTCAACTCACGACCAATTACTAGTTAATTGGGGCAAAACATGGGTGAATTAGACACACACACTCACACATGGAGATGGAGTCATGGAGGCGTCATATTGTTTTCAAACATCTTTCTCCATGAGAATACAACAATTTTGTCCCAAGCATCCTATGTTCCGTTTCCAATTTCCATTCTGTCTCACATTTTATCTATATGTCCTTTAGCCAAAGGCTATGCGCATGTCATCCTCCATTACATTACAAATTTACAACTAACGCTCCCTCCGGCATTTATGCCAGTAGGGATTACGTCCATTATCTTGCATTGGAGTTTTTCTCTGGCAATATCATGATTACGAAAGCGACAGGTCTCTGCCTCTGTGTAAAATGCCATTCTTAACTTACAAATTTCGTCTCTGCACGTAAAAAAGTAGTGCACTTTTACAATCAATTACTCAAACAAAGCACTTGCCATGGGAAAAGATTAAAAGCTCTTGGTGTGTTTTGCGATCAAAAGTGTTCCCAAATAAGAAAAGGAATCTGGATGTGCTTAGCTTGCTCATTTCATTCACTCACTTAGAACCAAATGCCAAATGCAAAAGTATAAGCAGCTGCAGCCCCCACTCCAAACCGACACCGACGCCGACTCACACGTATACTGCAAAATGGTATGGGGGCATATCAATTAGCAGCCCAGACGTCATTTTTCATTCTTTAACGTTAAAAGTAGATATTTATGACCCAATTTGAGAATGAGAAAAGAAATCAATTCTGTTACTACTTACTACACAAGCACAATTGGTACCATCCTTCTTCTTTACACGTCTTATGGGATTGCAAACATTTTTACTAGTCCCTCCCTACAGCTCACGTTCAATTTTTTCATATTCTAGTTTTTACTATATATCAGATCCAGATTAATTAAAGATCGACTCTAGGAATCAGCAAAATTTCAAGAAAACTTATCGACAATAATTAAGGCTGAGTTTTTTAATATTAAGACAATGGATATGAATATGACTCGTCCATTGCAATTTGCATGAAGTTGTTTGAAAGGTGACGATGGCAAAAAACCATTTTCAACTTATTTTATAATTTGTTTTTGGCTTTTTTTAGGTAATATAGAGTATAAAAATACCCATGTTTCTCACAAGAATCTAGACATTACTTTCAGTGCTCAGTAGATTGCCCAGAATCCGGATATGCTTAAGCATTATTATTTGTATTGATTATCTCTCCAAACCTCCTTATCCCTTTTAAACTAAACTCTGATTTGATCAAGCATAATTTGAGTCTCTCTGAACCTCACTGGTTCGGTTCCCACTTCCCAAAGTCTCATTTATGCTTTTCTTTTTTATTCCACTTGTTTTTAGTGACACCAAGAAAAGAATGGCAGCTAAGTCAGCTTCCAAGTGGTTTTCACTCTGCATGTTCTTGATTTTAACAGTTGAGGTTACACATTGCACTGTTACTTACGACAGGAAGGCCCTCATCATCAATGGACAGAGAAGAATTCTCTTTTCAGGCTCCATACATTATCCAAGAAGCACCCCAGATGTATACTACACTTTGTTTCTCTCTATATTTCTCATCACCCAAAAACGTTCATATTTCAATTTCTTGCTGATAATAATGGAAAGGGGTAAATGCAGATGTGGGAGGGGCTTATACAGAAGGCTAAAGATGGAGGTTTGGATGCCGTTGACACCTATGTATTTTGGAACGTCCATGAACCTTCCCCTGGAAATGTACTTCAATTTCTCTTGGCATTGCGTGATAGTTTTTCTTTCACTTAAATAATCCTCTTTTGTCTGTTGGTATCTGATTACTGTGAATTTCAGTTCAACTTTGAAGGAAGATATGATTTGGTTCGGTTCCTAAAGTTGGTGCAGAAATCAGGGCTATACGTGCATTTGCGTATTGGGCCTTATGTTTGTGCTGAGTGGAATTTTGGGTACGCAAGATTTCTTCCTTCTATCTTATAAAATGATGATACTCAATCGCTCCGGTTCTCAATACTCTTTTCCGTTTTCGTTTGGTTTTGCAGGGGTTTTCCCGTGTGGTTGAAGTATGTCCCAGGCATAAGTTTCAGAACCGATAATGGACCTTTCAAGGTCTGTCTGTCTCTCTCTCTCTGTGTCTTTGAGCGTGCAATCAATTTAGTAGGGATTAGGTGGAAAAACTTTAGAGGTATACACAGAAAATTGTCCAAATGATGAAGAGTAAATTTGTTGTTGCAGATGGCAATGCAAAGGTTTACCCAGAAAATTGTCCAAATGATGAAGAGTGAAGGGCTGTTTCAACATCAAGGGGGCCCTATCATTCTCTCCCAGGTACAATATATTTCATTTATTTGGTAAAATCATGTGAAATATGATAATTGCACTTTGAACATTATAGAGTTTTTGGGGGTTGCAGAGATATAAAATTACTTTGGCGTTAAATGTTTGCGCTTTGTGTTGTTATTTACTAATGGCACTGATGGTCTGACACAGATTGAGAATGAATATGGTCCAGAAAGCAAGGCATATGGTGATGCCGGGCGCGCATATAGCAATTGGGCTGCTAAAATGGCTGTTGGATTGGATACTGGAGTCCCGTGGGTTATGTGTAAAGAGGACGATGCTCCTGATCCAGTGGTTAGCTATTCAATTACTATATCAAAGAAGAAAAAGCACTCCTGCATATATATATATATAACTACTAAATTTTGTCTGCAACATCTTACTATTTTCAGTTCCAAAACTGGTTCAAGCCAAACCCCTCTATTGGAAAAAGTGTTTCTTTCTTACCAGTTGAAACAAAAGATGATGATATGCTGCCTTCTCCTTTCTCTTAATTTTTTAAAGAGTATATGCTTCAGTGTGAATTCTTCTTGTATAAAGTTTCACTGAAAGTGCTGAAAAATGGAGTGTGAGTTTGAATGAAATACACTTCAATTTTGTTGCCAGATAAACACATGCAATGGTTTCTATTGTGATTATTTTTCTCCCAACAAACCATACAAACCGACAGTGTGGACAGAGGCCTGGACCGGCTGGTGAGTTCAGCATCTTCTGCTTCTCAAATTTTGGTATCTGCAGTGGGGTCTTACTGAGTCTTTGTAATTTGTAAAGGTTTGAAGTTTTTGGAGAACCAATTCACCACCGACCAGTTGAGGATTTGGCCTTTGCAATTGCCCGGTTTATTCAAAAAGGAGGCTCCTTTGTGAACTATTACATGGTTAGTTCTGATTCTGATCCGAGTTTTCTGTAGTATTATGAGCATGACTGCTTTCTGAGGATATATGAATCCTACGAGCTATTTAACTATCTCCCTCGTGTTTTGGACTTAGTTCAAACTTCTCTCTTTTTCTTACAGTATCATGGCGGAACCAACTTTGGAAGATCACCTGGAGGCCCATTCATCACTACTAGCTATGACTATGATGCTCCTATTGATGAATATGGTAAGCAAGCACAGCTCATTTTCTCTCAAAGTTTGAATAACACACATTTTTGGCATCTTTCTGAACTATCAGTTCTCCTCCAATATGAATAGGCTTGATTAGGCAGCCCAAATATGATCACTTGAAGGAGCTTCACAAGGCTATTAAGTTGTGTGAGCGTGCTCTCGTCTCTGCTGATCCTACTATTACTCCATTGGGAAATTATGAACAGGTTCATTAAAATTACTGTCAAGCAGAAAGTCATCATTACAAGCCTTTTATTAAAGGAAATAATACTTAGGTTGCTTCAAGATACATCATCTTAAACACGTAATAACTGCAATTGGTCTTTTTATTAGTTATTTACAGCAAAATTATCCAATCTCATATTTGCAGGCACACGTATTTTCTTCCAGTTCTGGGGGATGTGCAGCCTTTCTCACAAATTATCATTCAAACTCAGCTGTTCGTGTGACGTTCAATAAAATGCAATATGAATTGCCACCTTGGTCAATCAGCATTCTTCCTGATTGTAAAAATGCTGTGTTTAACACTGCCAAGGTGCGTGAAAATGACAATTAACTAATTCTAGTAAGGGTCACATCTGGTCATGGTGGAAAATTTTCATATCATTGCATTTCTGTTTTGTGAGTTCTCATAGAGGAGAAAATGAGGAAGAAGGAATGAGAAATTTAAATTTTTTACTTAAGTTACTCCCGGCAATACTTGTCTAGTTACTTAATTTGGAGCTGTTATTACCTTCTCTTTCGCTGTAAACATGTATAGACAACATCAGTATAGGGAGCCTTTTCAAGAAATTAATGTCATTCCCTTTTCGAAGCCAATACTATTACACAGAGTATCCTTCAAGTTGGGAGGATTTTTTTTGTTATTGGTACTTATTTTTCTCTATCTTTGTTTTTTCATATATCCCTATATAAAATGGTGTTCTTCGCATATAGGTAGGAGTTAAAGCTTCAACTGCGCAAATGATCTCTACCAACGTGAAAATGCTTTCATGGGAAACATTCAGCGAGGATATATCCACTATTAGTGATGATTCCTCATTTGCACATGTTGGTCTTTTGGAGCAATTAAATGTGACAAGAGATACAAGCGATTATCTATGGTATACAACCAGGTAAGACATCAAGTCAATTTAAAGCTGTACTCAGGATGTTAGTCAATACACATTTACTGCAAATTTCACAGAATCATCAACATTTCAGCATCGAGATAAGTTCATCAGAATCTTTCCTGCGTCAAGGGCATCATCCCACTCTTACTGTGCATTCAGCTGGACATGAATTGCATGTGTTCGTTAACGGACTTCAATCAGGTGCAATATCCATCCTTTACAGCAGCTTCCTGCAGAAATTTGCTTATAGGAGGTATTTTGAAGCTACGTTAGATGCCACTACCTTTTTTGACAGCTTTCGTGCTAAAACTGCAGGATCAGCATTTGGTACTTCAGAAAACAGAAAATTGACTTTTACAGGAGGCATAAACTTGCATGCTGGAGTCAACAGAATTTCACTACTTAGTGTAGCAGTTGGATTACCGGTTAGTTTTTTCAGTCCTATGCTCTCCATTCAGCTTCGTACATAATAAGGCTTGTAATTGAACTGTTGAGTCTCCTGTTGGTATGAACTTATAATGAATGAGAAGTTGAAAAATAATGCAAATTTATCAGAACTACATCTAATCTTTTGTTATTTACAGTTAAAGTGTTGTAAATTCAAACAATGCCCAGATAAATTCTTATTTTGCCTCACTTCCATGTGTCCCGTTATGAATTTGTAGAAGCGATAGAATTTAAGTCCCGTTCCCTTTTGTTAACGTGCTTGTACCTTGTGATGGTTTCTTGTATTTGAAGAACAATGGGCTGCGTTTTGAGACTCAGAGCATAGGAGTCCTCGGACCTGTTTCTCTGCAAGGGTTAGATGAGGGCCAAAAAGACTTGTCTTGGCAGAAATGGTCATACAAGGTCTGGGAAAATAAACTCTCAATGTACCAGTACTACTTACTTGTTTTAGGGAAATGCTCATACAGGATTCTTTATGTACAGATTGGACTTAAAGGAGAAGCTATGAACCTGGCTTCCCCAAGCGGCATTTCATCCGTCGACTGGGTGGGAGGATCCTTGATTGCAAATAAGCAACAGCCTCTTACATGGCATAAGGTATTTGTTATCAACTCAAGCTTCTTGAGTGGAATGGGAGTTACAAAAGAGGGATTCATTCCTTTACTTTCGTCAAGTGATGTGATGCTATTGTGGGCATGTTTAACTTATCTTATCACCCAAATGAGTGTCGGAAAAGGTGATGCTTTAACATTTCCAAATCACTTTACAACTGAAAATTTTGACAGTAAGAGTTGAGAAATGTTCTAACCATGCATAACATGAGGTTTTTCTGGCAATTGTATAATGACAAAGAACATAGTTTGGAGCTGTTCATGTATCCACACGCATGCATATCAGTTTTGATGCTTAGCTAATAAGATTATATACTGTAGAAAACCCAAAGATGTCAATATTGATCACGACCATTTATTACTGTCACGATCAAATTTAACGCTCCAAAAAGGAAGAGGAAAGGGGATGGTTTACTGGTTTGAAAGTCTTTTTTTCTGCAATTTCTCCTAGGCTAAACTTAACCACAAAAGTCAAGCCTGTTAAATATCTCCTTGATAATATTTGCAGGCTTATTTTAATGCACCAGAAGGAAATGATCCCTTGGCACTGGACCTCATTAGTATGGGAAAGGGTCAAGTCTGGGTGAATGGCCAGAGCATCGGAAGATATTGGACTACTTGGGCCAAAGGTAGTTGTGGGCAATGCAGTTATGCCGGGACTTACAGACAATGGAAATGTCAATCTGGATGTGGCCAATCAACTCAAAGATGGTATCATGTTCCTCGATCTTGGTTGAAGCCAACTGGAAATGTGTTGATAGTTTTTGAGGAAATTGGTGGGGACTCCTCAAGAATTTCTCTTGTCAAAAGAGTGATATCAAGTGTATAGAAAGCAATCCTACGGCCAATTTCTTTAGTTAAAATGTAAACTTATTAGAAAGAAGGGGTTTGTGTACTTAATTCCTATGGAAGGTCACTATGACCATGTTCATTTATTATTTGTTGTATCTTTTACCAAATTCTAAATGAACTTTATTTAATTCTAAAGTGCTGATTCTAACACATCGAAACACATATTTATTCGGTAAATTTTTTTATTTAAATTCTCTTTTAAAATTATACATGTATATATTCAATTGATACGAGGTTCTCAATCACACCGCCATTTATCATTCATGTTGATTAAGTGAAGAAAGTGTTTTCTCAAAGATATGGAGTTGCTGCGCTTCTTCGGATGCATGCAGCCTTAATAGTTTGCCCACTTAAGATGGATTATGAAAGCCTCGATGGTCCCCTTCACCGCTTCCTTATTAACCTGCAAAGCACGGCCAAAAAAGTTGAAATTGAAGGACACGGGGACAACGACCCATGACTCATGAGCTATGACAGTACATTTTGGCCATTTTGCTAAGTAAAAATTAGTCACTATTTCACGTCCAGATGAGATATGATGTATTAAGTTGAGGTATCATGGCATGTTTAATTTTCTGTCAAGAAGTAGTATAATACGTTTACATGCGTGCCAGATGAGATATGATGTATTAAGGCTGAGCTATTTTTAAATTTGCTATCAATGGCTTTCGTGAAACTTTTTTTAATCCTCACATGTCTCAAAATTAAACAATTGGCTTGAGATCGATAGGTTAACTCCTTAATTATTAAGTTAGACTCAATGGTAGAATCCAACGCTAAATTTGAATTCTGAATACTAACTTCTTAATCATTGGGTTAGACTGCGGAATAAACACGCCAACTTTTAATCTTACTAAGAAAAAATTTCTTCTTTTACAGGTGCAATTAAAAAGCATTTCAAGTTGAAAAGCCATAATTGCTTAACTATGAACAGTTAGTCATAATTATGATGACATAAATTAAATCCATCTAAGTTTTCACTTTGAGGGATGATTGAGTTTTAAACCTATGTGCAAGGTTAAGCTTCACTGATTTGTCAATGCCCTAAACAAACTTCAAGGGAGATGACGCATTTACCCTCACACCATCAAATCCAGAAAATGAGAAAAATCCCTGACCAGTGACCAGAATCCAACGACACCAGGCAGACCTTTGTACAATCAAACCCTGCGAAGCACAATATCATATTCGCGACTTTCATTCGCTCTCTCTGTCCCCTTCTTCTAGATATTTCTCTCCCCAAAATTCCTATACAGTACAGCGCATGTATGTCCAGTCCTCTTCGTCTTCTTCCCTAGTCCATGGCTAAAGCCCGCTCAAATCGCCGTACTTTAGACTCCTACGCCGTCAAATCGACCAACAAAACTATCCGAGGTAACTTTTATTACGCTTACAGCCTCACTCTTGCTTCAATGTTTCGCATTCTTCCGAAAAGAAGCAAAAATTCGCTTGAAAAGAAGAAAAGAAATGGAATTATGTATTTTGAAATTCTTTGTCTTGTGACGCGCTGCCAACAGCCGGCGATTGCGTGTTGATGAGGCCGTCGGACTCGTCTAAGCCTTCGTACGTGGCACTAGTGGAGAAGATCGAGTCCGATAGTAGAGGAGCCAACGTCAAGGTCCACGTCAGATGGTACTACCGGCCGGAGGAATCGATCGGAGGTCGCCGACAGTTCCATGGCTCCAAGGAGGTGTTCCTGTCCGATCATCATGATATCCAGAGCGCTGACACCATCGAAGGCAAGTGTACGGTCCACAGCTTCAAGAGCTACACTAAGCTTGATGCCGTTGGCAACGACGACTTCTTCTGTCGTTTTGAGTACAATTCTTCTACTGGCGCTTTCAATCCTGATAGAGTCGCTGTGTATGTTCAAGCTTTTTGTATTTGTTTTTCGAAGTGAAGTTCGGTTAAATTTGTTTTTGCAATATGAGTCGGTAATGCGCAAGTTTGATGACATGATTCTCTTGTAATTAGTTTGATTAAACTTTTTCTGCAATAATTGGCTTTGCCATATGGTATTTTCACATTTAGCTTAAAAAGTGTTGGTTAGAATAGGATTTTTGTTTTGTTTTTGCAGGAGTGCTAAGTAAACTGATGTAGGTTTAGTTTTCTTAATTTTAGAGCTGCAGTTTTGTTGTATCCACGATTTTTGGTTCTGGCAGGTACTGTAAATGTGAGATGCCTTACAATCCCGATGACCTAATGGTTCAGTGCGAGGATTGTAATGACTGGTGAGTTCATTTTTAGTCATTCTTATGGTTGATTGGTTTTTCTGAGTTTTGTCTTGTCATTGGTTATTTAATTAAGAAAATTTGATATTGTTGAGTAAATACTTTTCAGTCATGTATTAGGAAAAGTTTTTGTTGCCTTGTCATAGAAGTAACTTCCCTAAATTTTCTGATGAAAGACAAGTTATTGTTCATTTCTGGTTTGAACTTGTTGGCTATTGCATTTATTGATTGCTATATGTATGTGCTTAGAAAACATTGATGTTTTCTGTTTGCTATAAATCTTGAAGTACTGAAGGCTAATAGGCAATGTACAGCTAAAATAGAAATATGTTGATTCTATTTGCTTTTAGTTTGTTATCTCATTCACATTGGATCGGTGGAATTATCTGATCCAAGTAAAATGCAATTCTGATTTTCATGTAGTTAGAAATGTTGGAACACAAGAAAGGGGCGTTAATACACTGAGAGGAACAACTAAAGATACCTTCAGGAATGAGTTTAACATAGACTTTACGTATAGATAAGAACAGTGGGGAACATAGTGGCAACATGAGTATTTTACTTAATTACTCATGATCTTTAAATATGATGCCAGAGGTCAATTTGCCTGTTGCTTTCACTGGCTGAGAGGTATGGTAGTGCATGATAATAATGTTCGTTTGTTAGTATTTGTGCACTCCAGTAGGTATTAGCTTGGTGATTTACATTTTGCATATGTACCTGCTCTTTGTATGAATTGCTTGGGCTGAGAAGAAAGTTAATTTGGAACTGTCATATTTAATTGTTTGAACTTAGCTTCCATAATTATTATATGAGCTAGATGTGATATATATCTAGTTTTACTATTACCTTATAACATCCAGATTAGGTTAAGCTTTTGATGTTCCTCTAGCACTTTGGATTTGGTTGCAAGAAGTGGACTTTATAGAATCCTTGAAAATAGGTACATCCTGCTGGTATTTTGCTTAGTTTTTAATGTCCCTACTTGGTGAACATTTTAAATCTAGCAATTTTAGTGGGAGAAATCTACCTGTTGTTGCCACATGTTGTCTCTTAGCCAGATATCTTTGGAAACATGAAGTGAACAAAGAACAATAATTGAACTTGCTAAAATTCGTGATTTTAGATTCTAAGCCTCATTGAGTTGAGTTCATTGGCTTAAGCTTAGAATAATCAGTTTGAAGATATACATAGAGGGTTTAACAATGGGAAAGCCACTATTAATAGATGTACAGTTTCATTCAACCAGACAGTAGAGGACACATGATGTGAGAACTTTGAGAAACTGCTTTAACGGCATTTCTTGGACAGTGATATTCAGTTGGAAGATTGTAATGGAAGTCCAGAATTTGACTATAAACATAATACATGTGAAAATGATTCCAGCTTAATTACCTGTGAATGCTCTACCAAAAGAAGCATCCTCATACTTTTGTATAAAATAGTTTGAATTATTGTGTAATCTGAGAACTATCACTTACATACTTATTGTCCCACTGAACTGAATGCTTAAGAACCTAAAACAATGCTAAAGTGAGCACACCCCAAGGCTCTTATCTCACCTAATTTTTCAATCAAGCACCACGAACCCCATTTTTTGCCTGTATTGGTTAGATCCAGAGTTCAGTGAATACTAGTCATTCCAACAGTGGGGATGCCTCTTGTTAATGAATTTGAGAGAATGGACTGTTTATTGAGATGGTTTCTTGAATAAACATCAAAATCTAAATTGAGAATAATGAGAGTAAGCATCTTGATTGATCATTGGAATCTTGTACAACGAAGATTCTGAAGACAAACAATTATGAAGTGAAAAATATAGGGATTATGTACGTGACATATTAGTAGTTGACATCATTATTAGTTATTGAATTGGTAATATGTTTAGGAGGAAAATATTGTCAGACAAATGAAAGGAGTACGTAGCAATTGATGTCAAATAGTTACATTATCCTCTAGGGTCTAGCTAAGACCTCATCTTTCTGCAAGAAAACCTAAAAGTGCACTACTCCTTCAAGCATGGACCTGAGCATTGACACATTGATAAGAGCAGTCAGCCTTAGGATTTACCCAAACTGGCCTTACTATATATTATCTGAGTTCACTGAAACTAAGATTGTTTCCCGTATTACCAGTAATTTTCCTGGTACAAAGGACCATTTCCTATGGATATGCAATACATTAAATTCTTGGTTATCGAATGCAATCTAATAATAAGGAATTTTCATCCTCCAATGGTTGTTGGGGTCTTCGTGGGCTGTCAGCTTGGACTGAGGGCTCATTAGCAAGTGTGGCTATTGTTTGCAACCACGTGTTAACTAACTCGTGAGAGAGTGAATGTTCTTAAATTATCCTTTCTGCCCGATTTCTTCATATATGTTCTTTTCAGTTTGCTGGTTACTGCACCTAGTGTATTTTTAACTTGTGCTCTGCTTCACATATTACTTGGGAGTTTTTCTTAAATCTACATCCTTATATGGTTTATCTACAATGAAACTTCTTTGCCTATAGATTGCACTCACGTTTCCATGTTGGGAATGTTTGTGTTTTTTGTCCTGTTTTCCATGTTTGGCTTCTTCCCTCTCTCTCTCTCTCTCTCTCTCTCTGTCAAATTACTAAAAAATGGTTGCTGCCCAACTAAGCTTATGAAAATAGCCATATACTTAAGTTACTTAAAAAGGAATAGGTGATCTTTTCAGGGCTTAGAGAAACCTCCATGGATCATAAAACATTGGATTTCGGTTTGCATGTATTCTTGGAGTTGGCAAATAATTCCTACATGCATTGATTCTGGGATGAATGTCTTGTCTGAACTTAAATTGTATTTATATACTTCTTTTATATGGGACTACCCTTTTATAAGTAGAAATTTCAATTTACTTGTCACCGAAAATAAGTAAATAAACATCTTGATTGGCTTAACCTTGGCAAGTGTGTTTTGCAAACGAGTAAGTTTTTGAATTACCTTTTACTATAACTGAAGGAGATTTGTTTAATTTATTATATTTATGATAAAAAAGCCTGGAACAAAAATGGAAATGCTTTCGTGGAATAATAAATACTCTCTTCAGAAGAGGTGGGGATTTGTAGAAGTGTATAATTATCTTGATGGCAAAAGGTCGTTGACTCAATATGCCTCTTGTTCAACCACAATCACCTTTACAATGAATGGCAATAGTTTTTTATCAATCCAAAAGAATCTTTTTAGATTTTTAGCCTCTATGATTTTTGCATCTCTCTCTGCCTCTCTCTCTCTCTCTCTCTCACACACACACACACACCAAAAAAAAATCAGCCTCTCCAGTTTTGGTAATATTTCTCAAGTAGGGCACGGATTTCTACATCCTTTTTCCTTCCATGTTTTATCTATGTTCTCTACTTGTAGTAATTCGTTATGGGTGCCATCTTATTGGGGTATTATAAGAATGCTCTTTAATCTCAAAGGAAGTTTTCCTGTTGGTTTTATTTAAATGCAAAAGGGGTTCACTCTGCATCATAAGACAGCTGTGTGTTTAGGAACAGAATCTGCCATTCCACTCATTGGCTAAGGTTAGCATATGCCCCTTGCATGGTACTATTGTTTATGTGATTGGAAATCTAATATTACTTTAGCCTAAGAGCAATAGAAGAATCCAAGTTATGAAGAGCAATGTCTGGGTTCTTCTTTCAAACTCTTTTAAGTAACTTTTTTTCCAGGTTTCACCCAACTTGTATAGAAATGAGCACAGAAGAAGCCAAAAAAGTTGAGCACTTCTTCTGCGAAAGTTGTTCCTCTGGAGACCGGAAAAAGTTAAATAACTCTCATGGTACTTCTAGACATTCAGATGGAAAGGTACTTTATGATTACTTTACAGAACCAGGTTATTTATAAATTTTGTGAATTTGTACTTCTACATGATTTATTTTTCTTTACTGCAAAATGTTTATTTTTCATATGATTGCTAATTTATTCTAATAGCCATGACTATTACTTGGTTGAATAAAATTTAAGTGAGCTATTGATATATATATATATATTAACTTTCCTTTTGGCAAGTGTTCAGGTGGATGCAAAACGACGGAGGAGGTGATACAGAGAGAGACAGTGATTGTCTCTTAATGTACCCCTAGGATGTCTCTCTTAATGTACCCCTAGGACACAATCAAACACGGGGGTAATTGCATCAGAAGCAATGAGAAGTTTGTGAGCTGATTTAAGAATGGCTTAAGAACTCGTGTTTCCTGAGGTTGAAGAGGTGTTTGACTATCTGTAACTATGTATATTGTATAATCTCCCTTTCTCTTCTTTGTTCTTTCGGGCCTATCACTTCATTTATAGAATTTTCTGTGTATTAAAAAAGTAGTTAGTTATTAAACTAAAAAGCAGATAGATGTATTTCTTGTATCTGGGCTCCCTTTTCATTCATGCTAAGATTTTTTGGGTGATGCAGATATCAATATTTTCTTGTACTTGTGGTTTGCAGATTCAAAGAATGGCTTAGTGTAGACTGATATTTGGCCATTGGGGCTGGATTCAGATCTGCAAGAGCAAGGAACCGGGTATTTCGCTACTATCGAAACTATCAACACTTTGGAGAATTATACAAATACCAAACCCTAAATTAAATATTAAATTTTTTTTTTACAAGTATCCGATACTTTTTCGAGCTATCTTATACAATTTCGTTAATTTGTTTTCGCTCTCTTCCATACTATGACAGTGCCACCAAAATCAGAAGAAGCCAGTAAGTTCTCTCCATAGTTCCATGCAGTTCCTATAACCGGGTAGCCGTGACCCTGAAATCACAAGTATCCATAGGATTTGAGGTTATGATATAAGGGCAAACGCGAGTAGTTATCTATGATGCTCAGGATGCAACTGGAAATATACCTGTAGCTTGTTTACGCATGTATGCCGGGGCCGAGTTAAGTCGTAGAAATAGACGTTCGCATCCTCACTTCCAGCAACTTCACATGTCAAGATGGATCATAAACGAGATTATCACATTACTGAAACTTCAAACATGGCACAAATAATCCCTACCAATAAATATCCAGGCTAACAAAATAGAGCCCTTGCAGTGCATATCTGGAAAACTCCAAGTGGTATAGTACGCATTTACTGGGCTTTGATAACCTTGAACTTGACCCAACAAACAAGTCCAGCCAAACATTGGCCTAGCAAAAAGCCCAACCTCTACATAAGTAATATCGGGAAATTGGGCTTGGTCCAACTTGAACATGCAACTTATACTAGGATAAAGGCCCATATTCTGTCAAACATGGGCTTTGACTAACCAATATTGGGCTTTGATAAATTGAGGTTTGGCCCAAAAAGAAACAAATTAGACCCAATAACAGAATATTGGGCTTTCACAAACTTCAGCTTGGTCCAACAAAACCCAACTTCGGCCCAATTACAGAACAGTAGATGACTTGTTGACAGAACATGGGCTTGAGGTAGGCCCAAATTAAAAAACTAGGCCCAAAAACAGAAAATTGGGCTTTCATAAACTTCAGCTTGGTCCAACAAGACCCAAATTCGGCCCAACTACAGAATATTAGATGACTTGAACTTGGCTCAAAATTTTAGGCCCACAAATGGAAAATTCTATCAAACATGGGCTTTGACTAACCAATATTGGGCTTTAATAAACTTAAGGTTGGCCCAAATATAAATAGATTTGAACCAATAATAGACAATTGGGCTTTCACGAAATTCAGCTTGGTCCAACAAACCTAAATTCGGCCCAATTACAGAATATTAGATGACTTGAACTTGGCCCAAAAGTTTAGACCCACAAAGGGAAAACTTATCGTATCATAAATTAAAGCCCAAGTACGACTCTTTTACGTTCTAGGTATGGCCTTCCGATTAATCGATGAATAAAGAATTGTTAAAACTTAATCGAGCCGAGTCGAGATTAAGTACCTTTAATCGAGCTACTCAATCACTCTTGAGAGTGGTACTCGAACTCGACTCGAGCTCGATCGAAGACCTATTTTTTGAGCTCGAGCTCGATTATTATATATTTTTTAATTTTTTTAAATTTGTTTAAATTTTTTTAAAAAAATTGTAGGATATAATTGTAATTTTTAAAATTTAGTATAGTAAAATGATAATTTAGTATAAAATTAAGGACTAAAATATAAATATAAATTGCTTAAAATATAATTTATTAAATGTTAGGGACTAAAAAAAATATTAACAAAATAATTGCTTCTCGAACTCGAGCTCGGTCAAACCGAGCTCGAGTCGAGTAGTTAACCGAGCTGTTCGCGAGTTGCGAACAACTTGCTCGTTTTACACCCCTAGTTGCAACACTACCCAGTACCCACCACCAATGTTAAATTATTTTGCAAATAATTGCAACTAATTTGTCAAACTTTCTTTGAAAAGTTAAAATTCTCTCGGTTTTTTGTTTTTCCCGTGGGAGACGCATATCATAATTCCAATACTACTACGAGTAGTAGTAGCTATAGTAGAGCGAATCCTTACCTAGACTAGAGCATAAACCTAACAAGACGAAAGAGACCTCTCGGGAACAAGAAAATACCATCATGGTTTGGACTGAATCTCGATGAAACAATACATCAATGAGAATTTAATTCGATAAGTTTAAAGTATAGTGACTTTTTTATTTTTATTATATTTAATTTAAATTTATTAAATTTAGTCAAAACTCGTGTTTAATAGGATACGTACATGCAGAGCTTACTATTATGGTTCTCCAGATATATTCTTTAAGCATTACAACAAACACCACAAATAAAATGGAATATTATTTTAGCTAAACAGCTTCAAGCATTAACAATGGGAATCGCTAAATTTCGCCTCTAGGTGACTTGCAAAACATTTTCTTAATTCTTCACCTCCAGTTGTTCTCTAATTGATTATTAAACGGACCCCCCACCCCCACTAAAAAATGAACACAAGTAGATTTAACTCTAATAAAACCAAAGAGCTCAAAAGACCAACAAAGGCAAACCATGCAAGATTCTTATAATGAGATTGCTGCACTTTATTCCTCTAATAGAACTAAGGTGCATTATGTCTACAAAGGAAAATATTATATTCAATATTTGCCACATACCTATATATTCGCCCTTTTCAAGGGAAAGCAGAGGACAGAAAGAAGCACGGATGCTATGAAGTCGTGGAGCTAATTTAAGTGAGCAACGAAGAGTTAAGTAACCTTGAATCTCCAAAGAAACACTACATGGGAGAAAAATGTTCCCATCAGAAACCAAAATAAGAAGAAAAAGAATAAAGAGTTATATTCCTGTTCAACCTGAAAAAGGATAAACTTCCATCCCGAGCAAAAGTCAGCAGTACAGGACCTCGTGCAAGCAATGAAAAGGTTCTGTACTGCACTGTTGTTACTGGAGATCTGTGTTTGCTATTGCTTCGGTGACGGTGAGATCGAGACACGGCACCAGTACGGGAATCCATCGTAACTGTGTAAATACATCCCTGCAGAAGCATCCAATACATACCGTTCTAACAAAGATTAAATAAATACTGTGATGAAAAGCTGAAATGCGATTGGCAAACCTGAGAATCGCCACAAAATATGAGTTGACCAGTGTGATCATGGTCCATTGCAGTAACCTCACTGTCAAAGATCAATTTGCTAATGGTTCTCCCAGTGCTGAAATTAAAAACCTGGAATCCCATTTATAATAATATAAACAAATCAGATGAATTGGCAAAGATGTTAAGGAAGCATTTATGCAAAGAGCAAATGTTAAAAAGACAAACAGGTAAATAATGTCAAAATATAAGAGGTGAAGCAACATGACATACTTTTATGAGCAAAATATATGCTCTTACTTATGACATTAAAATTAGATAACAGTTTTGAATCAAAACACATGAGAAATATTAGATATAGCAGTTGCCAGAAGAAAAATGTGGAGAGTAGAACTCTAGCACTAATTACAGTGATCTCTTTGTTTGCATTGCCAACAACAAGAAAGTTGTTATTCACCTGCATTAGGAAAATAGGACAAACCACATATCAGTGACTAATTTGATAATGCAATTTACAATTTGTCACATACAACAAAGAAAGTACTAAGCAAGTATGTGAGCTAGTGTGAACTTGTTTGGAGGTGAAAATCTTTCAAACTATTTATTCAGATGATTCTTGGAGACATTTCTGTCTAGGAAACCAAAGCTCTGAAGCAAGTTGAAACTAAAGAACATAAAATTGACAATTTCAATCAATTGTATGTACAAGTGAATACATGATACGTTCAAGAAAAGGCCAGTAATGTCATGTTGTAACAGACACAAACAAGGGGAAAAATTATCAGAAAAGATCTTCCATAATCAGGTTCTCACTATACTACAATCTAAAGAATACTTATTACTTACAGGATGGAAGCGAATACAGAGCTGTGGAGAGACGCCATAAATCACCCTAATGCAAAGGCCTTGAGAAATATCCCATACTCGAACAGTTTTGTCCATCGAGGATGAAGCAATATAGTAATTATTTGCAGAGAAGTCGAAATCTGGAGGGGAAATTTAAAAAGATAAATAAAAATGAAGACCTGTTAGAACTCAAAGATGCTAAACAATGTATAAAAATGAAGACCTGTTAGAACTCAAAGATGCTAAACAATGTACTTCCTCAGTAAAACTTCTTATGCAATAAAAAACCTTTTGAAATCATCATAATAAACAATATTTATCTTCTTAACAGTCTTCAATTCACTCATCCAGTTGAGAGACTTTCTCAAATCACATGGTTTGTCTGCATGGACTAGGATATGTAATATCAATATATCTACATATTCGAGCCTCAATCTATCTAGGATCTAATTCCATACTCATTTAAACTTCATGAAAGAAGTTTCATAGCCAATGATTTATCAATATATTACAGAGGAAGATGCGAGAAATCACCACACTCCACCACACGATATCCAGAAACATATAAACCACCTCATTCAAAAGTTCCTGAATAGCACCGGGGAAATGAACTTTACTACATTAAATTCTAAGGTGAAATGTCAAATCAAATTTACATTGACCATCAACAGATTTGGTCAATGATCACAGCAACTTTGACAGCTTAAGCAAGATAGTGCTACAAACAAATTCCAGTATAAGGATAAAAAATAAAGACCTCGGAACCAGTACCAGTTATTCCAACCTGTGACATCTTTTGAATGTCCAATTAATTGCTTGATAACTGAAGGTGGCGTAGAGACACAGCAGACTGTTAAGCTTCCATCAGATGCTCCATATGCAAGTATATCCGAACTCGTGTGCCCAAATTTTATCACAGTAACTAAGTGGAAAATAACAGTTCAATTAATAAAAATAAATTTGAGTCCTTACAGTTGAAAGGAAAGAGACAAAGGGAAGGAGGAGAGAACAGTATCCTTCCTCTTTAAAATAATTACCCATGGCCTTGCATTGGTCAAAAATGCAATGCATCCCTACAAACGAATACGCAGGTTCAGCCCTTTTACGTGGGAAATCACTATCACTCATATTTGAGCTGCTACGACTCAATGCTTGGCTTCCATTTCGCACATCCTGCTAAGGGAGCAAATATGAAACTCTTGTCATTTTCTTTTGACACGGCTATTGCAAATGAGCCAACAAGAAGCAAAAGAAGTTGATGAAAGGGGCAGGGCATCACCTCATACAGTAATAGCTTCAGTTGGAAAGTAAAAGCTAGAATCAGGAAAAAGGTTTATGTTTATGAGAAAATTCATGCCTTCAGAAATCACAGGCAAAACCATCCGTGTAATTAATCAACAAAAAATGATGTATCATAAAGACAAAATTATAGCTCAATTTTGTCCTATAATTTGTTATTACCATAACAACAACAACTAAGCCTTTATCCCACAATGTGGGGTCGCTATATGGATCATATTTTTCCATCATGTTATATCTACACAATAAATGCAAACTAATCACTTTTTGTGAGGAGAAAATAATACATCGATAACCATCACAGAACCATTGATGTGGCCAATTTTAACCGTCTATTTTCTCAGACAATAATCTGAAAATGTGTTAACTGTGCAGTTTCTTGATCCCAAAAAAAAAAAAATTGTAATAAGCCTTATATAGAGAAAACAAAATTTCAGTATGGAAACACTACAGATCTTTGTATATAATAATGACCAATTTCAAATTTACAAATGAAAAAGCATTCTAATAGGCCTAGAGTTCTTTTCTAAAGTACAAATCATGAAGTTTAGAAAATGCAGAACTTTAGCACATATTAAAACTACAGCAAGCAAGCATGGGACATACCCTACTCGTACTCCAGCTGTCCACTTCTAGGAAACGGGAGAGTAGACCAGAAGATGGTACCCACCGGCCACTGATGCAACGAACAGTAAAAAACTTGATGTAAGAATTGTCTAGCCAAAAATTTAAATAATATCTTAAATCACATTATCAGATACATATCAACCTGGAAAATAAGTCCTCACAGAGACAGACAGATAAAGATACAAAGCTAAAAAAGCCATGTCATTTGGGAACTACTTATCCATCTATGAAAAGTTCCTCTTCCGCCAACATGCACCAACAACAAAAACTTTTACATCTCATGTTTTTAAATAACCAGATATTCAATTGGTTGACAACTCCCACGAAATATATAACAAAGGTTGGAAATGAGCAAAAAACAATTTCAGTAGTCAAAGCTAAAGCAAGTCTAATAAACAAATTCCCCCACTTTTTGGCACAACGGGACTAGGCTAAAAGTGGATATTAACATTCCGGAATGATTTGTTGTCATAACTTAAGTTGCATACATGTAGAATCATTTTCCTTCTGGTAAAAAAAGAAGTACTAATGATACACATTATTTTCCCTAATGGTATTGGACTAGCAAACTATTGGAGTGGTGGATGGTACTGCAACAAGAGGTGTATGCATGTATAGATAAATATAATATTCAGTAATCACCAGAAATTATTCAAGGAAACAGTTCAGATCCATAAAACTTAAAGCAAAAGAGACAACCGAATATTGAAAATCAATCTCTAGGACATAAAATGAATCTATAAATTGAATAACCACCCTCCCAAGCATATGAATTTTCCTGCCAGCAACTACCCCTTCCAAAAAATATTGCAGATAGGAATCAATCTCAGTTTGTTATCCAGCATGGTGACCCTGCATATACACACAGTAAATGCACGGTCATCAATCAGTCAATACCGATGAAGATGAATTGAATATCAGCTACCTGTTTCCTGGAGTGCTTGAGTGGCTTGGTAAATTTAAACTTTCCCAATTCCTTGGCCTGTTAATGTAATTACGGTAGGAAGCATAGCCTTTTCCATTACATCTCCAGTCCTTCATTACACAACCAGACAGTCAATTGTCTATACAGCACAGACAAAAGCATCAATGAAAATTTATTCACTATACAATACTGTTTGATTCGTGCTACCCAAATTCCTTCCTTGGAAAAACATTTTGTTACATTATTCCATCAGTTACACACACATTTCTTATGACTTTAATCAAAGACAGATTCATGAACGTGCTGCTGCATGAACATTTGATCAAGAGAAAGGACCTCAGTTTGCATGCTCACTAGCATACTTCCTTGTAATATATACATTAATATTTTATTTATAGATCTGTTGCTGTCACTCAACACTAGTATCTATAGACATACAATTCATCCACAATAGAGTACATTTCAAAATCAATAATGATTGAAGCACATAATTTCAAATTCGTTCCTCACCCATATGATATAATTTGACATATTTACACGCTAATATCCAAGTAGGTACGCATAAATTATACACACATAGAGATACAGTAACTGAATGCTGACAGAATTACTTCAATCGTGTTCAGTGCAACACTGACGCACGCTGAAGGGTTAGATATATTGTGCCTCAACAAAATTATAAGATGAAGTCAAGCAGCGGTACACAGCAGATAAGTTATTGTTTACGCCATTCAAGCATCGATACATATTAAGTAGACTAATCGACATGCTATCGCGGGGAATTGCTTTCATTCAAACACACAAACACACCGATAATCGGCGACGGAAATATTTTACGAAGCTGAATGAGGAGTAGTATGCTAGTACCTTGCGGCCAAGAACACCGGACTGAGCTTTGCGAAAGAGAAGGAGGCGGCGGATTCCGATGTAATTAAGATCGGACTCGGCGGGTGAAGGTTGAAGCATACAACTGAAGAACTCTGGATCTGTTGCGAGGTTTGATTTATTCACGTTCTCGTTTGGATCGGAGCTCTTCTCCATCGCAATAATCATCTGCTGCGCCATTCAAATACTTTTTTGATCGTAATTACCGATTTCGCTCTCCATCAAACATTTTCCTTAGAACTCTCTGGAAATGAAAAAGAAAATGCTGATCTTAAGAACTTTTGCCTCGGATTGGAAGTGCAATATTTGCAAAACAACAGCATTTTCCTCCGGATAACCATTTGGTTCCAAAAGTAAAAAAATGCCTTGAGTTTGGATTTTAACTTATTCTGTCAAAAAAAAAATACCAAAGTAAAAAAAATGCTCTAAAATTTATTTTTCACCAAATTTTTAATTTTACTTTTTTTATAATATTCACTCGTAATGCATTTTAACAATTGGGGTCGGTGCAAAAAATGGTACGAAAACCTTCAATATCAAGGCATTTTTTAATTTTGTCATTTTTGGTTAAAATAATAGTAAACAAGTGAACACCAAAATAGAGGTTTTGTTAAAAAAATTTAATATAACTTTTTTTTGACAATATTTACTAGAATTCATGTTCACAATAGGTGTGGTGGCAAAAAAAGGTACGAAAAAATTCAAAATCAAAGTGTTTCTGAATTTTACCATTTTCGGATAAAATACATGTGTTATAACCCATGAAAAATGGTGGTTTGGTGAAAAATTTTTAATTTAACTTTTTTTGACAATATTCAACAAAATGAATGTTGACAATCGGGGTGGGTGCAAAAACAGTACGAAAAAAGTCAAAATCAACGCGTTTTTGGATTTTGGCATTTTCAGTTAAAGTACGTGTGTTATGTGTTATAACCCATGAAAAATGAAAGTTTGGTGAAAATTTTAAATTTCACTTTTTTTAACAATATTCACAATAATGAATGTTCACAATCGGTGTGGGTTCAAGAAATGGTATGAAAAAGTCAAAATCAATGTGTTTCTGAATTTTGCCATTTTCGGTTAAAAAACGTGTGTTATAACCTATTAAAAATGGAGGTTTGTTGAAAATTTTTAATTTCACTTTTTTTGATAATATTTACTAGATTGCATGATCACAATAGGGGTGGTTGCAAAAAACGGTACGAAAAAAGTCAAAATCAAAGCGTTTTTGAATTTTTCTATTTTCGTTTAAAATACATGTGTTATAACCCATGAAAAATGAGAATTTGGTGAAAAATTTTAATTTCAATTTTTTTGACAATATTCACTAGAATGCATGTTCACAATTAGGGTAGGTGCAAAAAAGGTACGAAAACAGTCAACATCAGCGTGTTTTTAGATTTTGTCATTTTCGGTTAAAATACGTGTGTTATAACCCATGAAAAATGGAGGTTTGGTGAAAATTTTTAATTTTACTTTTTTTATAATATTCACTAGAATGCATGTTCACAATCGGCATGGTTTCAAAAAACTCTACGAAAAAGTCAAAGTCAATGCGTTTCTAGATTTTGCTATTTTCGGTTAAAAAATGTGTTTTATAACCCTAAAAATAGAGGTTTGGTGAAATTTTTTAATTTCACTTTTTTTGAAAATATTTACTAGAATTCTTGTTCACAATAGGGGTGGTTAGCAAAAAACAGTACGAAAAAAGTCAAAATCAACGCGTTTCTCGACTTTGCCATTTTCGGATAAAATACGTGTGTTACAACCCATGAAAAATGAAGGTTTGGTGAAAATTTTTAATTTCAATTTTTTTTGACAATATTCATTAGAATGCATATTCACAATAGAGGTGGTTGCAAAAAACGATACGAAAAAAAGTCAAATTCACCACTTTTCTAGATTTTGCCATTTTCGGATTAAATACGTGTGCTAAAACCCATAAAAAACGGAGGTTTGGTGAAATTTTTTAATTTCACTTTTTTGACAATTATCACTTGAATTAATGTTGACAATCGGGGTGGGTGCAAAAAACAGTACGAAAAAATTAAAAATAAACGTATTTTTGGATTTTGCCATTTTCTGTTAGAATAAGTATGTTATAATCCAAGAAAAATTGAGGTTTGGTAAAAATTTTAAATTTCACTATTTTTGAAAATATTCATAAGAATGCATATTCACAATCGGCGTGGGTTCAAAAAATGGTACGAAAAAGTCAAAATCAACGCATTTATGATTGTTGCCATTTTAATTAAAAAACGTGCATTATAACCCATTAAAAATGGAAGTTTGGTGAAAATTTTTAATTTCACTTTTTTTACAATATTCACTAGAATGCATGATCACAATCGGCATGGGTTCAAAACACGATATGAAAAAGTCAAAATCAACGTGTTTTTAGATTTTGCCATTTTCGGCTAAAATACGTGTTATAAACCATGAAAAATTGTGGTTTGGTTAAAATTTTTATTTTCACTTTTTTGACAATATTCACAAGAAAGCATGTTCACAATTGAGGTGAGTGCAAAAAACGACATGAAAAAGTCAACGCGTTTCCGAATTTTGCCATTTTTTGTTAAAATAGGTGTGTTATAATCTATGACAAATAAAGGTTTGGTGAAAATTTTAAATTTCATTTTTTTAAAATATTAATAAGAATGTATGTTCCCAATCAGGGCGAGTGCAACAAATGCTACAAAAAAAGTCAAAATTATGACGTTTTCGAATTTTGCCAGTTTCAGTTAAAATGCGTGTTATAACCCATGAAAAATGGAGATTTGCTGAAAATTTTAAATTTCATTTTTTTGGCAATATTAACTAGAATGAATGTTCATAATCGGGATGGGTGCAAAAAATGATACAAAAAAAGTAAAAATCAACGCGTTTCTGAATTTTTCCAAATTCAATTAAAATAGTGTGCTATAACCCGTGAAAATAGTAGTTTGGTAAAAAATTTAAACATCATTTTTTTCAATATTAAATAAAATTTATGTTCACAATCGGCGTGCGTTCAAAAAAAGGCACGAAAAAATTCAAAATCAACGTGTTTTTCAATTTTTCCATTTTCGCTTAAAATACGTGCGTTATATAACCCGTAAAAAATGGATGTTTGGTGAAAATTTTTAATTTCACTTTTTTGGACAATATTCACTAGAATACATGTTCACAATAGCAGTGGTTTAAAAAACAGTATGAAAAAGTCAAAATCAACGCGTTTTTTTTATTTTTCCATTTTCGTTTAAAAATCGTGTGTTATAACCCATGAAAAATGGATAATTGGTTAAAATTTTAATTTCACTTTTTTTGATAATATTTACTAGAATGCACGTTCACATTTGGGTAGGTGCCAAAAACGGTACGAAAACAGTCAATATCGCGTTTTTGGATTTTGCCATTTTTGGTTAAAATATGTGTATTATAACCTATGAAAAATGGAGGTTTGGTGAAAATTTTTAATCTCACTTTTTTTGAAAATATTCACAAGAATGCATGTTTACAATACTGGTGGTTGCAAAAAATGGTATGAAAAAAGTCAAAATCAACGCCTTTCTAGATTTTTCCTTTTTTAGTCAAAAAATTGTATTATAACCCATTAAAAATGGATATTTGGTGAAAATTTTCAATTTCAATTTCTTGACAATATTCACAAAAATGCATGTTCACAGTTGGCATGGATTCAAAAAAATAGTACGAAAAAGTCAAAGTCAATGCCTTTCGGGATTTTTCAATTTTCGATTAAAAAACGTGGTTTATAATCCTTTAAAAATGGAGGTTTGCTGAAATTTTTTAATTTCACTTTTTTTGATAATATTCACTAGATTGCATGTTCACAATAGGGGTGATTGCCAAAAATGGTTCGAAAAAAGTCAAAATCAAGGGTTTCTGGACTTTGCCATTTTCAGATAAAATACGTGTGTTACAACCCATGAAAACTGGAGGTTTGGTAAAAAAATTTAATTTCACTTTTTTTTACAATATTCACTAGAATAAATGTTCACAATATTGCAAAAAACGGTACGAAAAAATCAAAATCAACTCATTTCTCGATTTTTCCATTTTCGTTGAAAATACGCGTGTTATAACCAATGAAAATAAATATTTGATGAAAATTTGTAATTTCACTTTTTTAGACAATATTCACTAGTATGAATATCAACAATCAGAGTAGGTGCAAAAAACGGTACGAAAACAATAAATATCAATGCGTTTTTAGATATTGACATTTTCGGTTAAAATATGTGTGTTATAACCCATGAAAAATAGAGGTTTTGTGAAAAAATTTAATTTCACTTTTTTGACAATATTCACTAGAATGAATGTTCACAATAAGGGTGGTTGCAAAAAACGGTACGAAAAAAGTCAAAATCAACGTATTTCTGCATTTTGCCATTTTCAGATAAAATACATGTATTATAACCCATGAAAAATGGAAGTTTGGTGAAATTTTTTAATTTCACTTATTTTAAAAATATTCACTAGAATGAATGTTGACAATCGGGATGGGTGCAAAAATCATTACGAAAAAAGTCAAAATCATTGCATTTTTTGATTTTGCCAATTTCGGTTAAAAAAACGTGTGTTATAACCCATGAAAAATGGTAGTTTGGTTAAAATTTTTATTTTAACTTTTTTTTACAATATTCACTAGAAAGCATTTTCACAATCGTGGTCGGTGCCAAAAACAGTACGAAAAAAGTGAAAATCAACGAGTTTTTGGATTATGCCTTTTTCTGTTAAAATACGTGTGTTATAACCCATAAAAAATTGAGGTTTGGTGAAAATTTTTAATTTCATTTTTTTTACAATACTCACTAGAATGAATGTTGACAATCGAAGTGGGTGCGAAAAATAATAAGAAAAAAGTCAAAAATCAACGCGCTTCTGGCTTTTGCCATTTCAGTTAAAATGTGTTTTATAACCCATCAAAATGGAGGTTTGGTGAAAATTTTTAATTTCACTTTTTTTGACAATATTCACTAGGATGCATGTTTACAATAGGGGTGATTGTATAAAACGGTACAAAAAAAGTCAAAATCAACGCGTTTTTAGATTTTGCCATTTTCAGATAAAATACATGTGTTATAACCCATTAAAAGTGGAGGTTTGGTGAAAGTTTTTAATTTCACTTTTTTTCAACAATATTCACTAGAATGCATGTTCACAATCGAGGAAGTTTCAAAAAACAGTAGGAAAACAGTCAATTCAACACCTTTTTGAATTTTGTCATTTTTGTTTAAAATACGTGTGTTATAACCCATTAAAAATGGAGGTTCGGTAAAAAATTTAAATTTCACTTTTTGCCATGTTCTCTCTTGAGGCCACTTGCTGTTAGGGTTAGGCAAGATTAGCCGAAATCTACTATCTAATTCACACTGAATACTTTGGTTCTACTTTTCTACTGCTAAACAAAAGACCATTTGCTAATGAAGTTAGGCAAATTTTGTCCTAATTCTCAAACCATTGCTTATTCTAGAAACAGAGAATTACATGGAAGTCTTGATCCAACATCTAAGTTAAAATAGCTTGCCTGCAACCTTGCTGCTGAGGTTTTTATCATGCATCATTAAGCTAATGTGTTCTAACATGCATCATACGTGCAAACTGCCATTTTGGTAACCTTTAAATTTTCTCCCCTGTGCATAATCTTTATGTGGCAGATAGGTTTTGTCACATTTTTTGTCACTCCTGGTGAATCTTTGACAATTTATATGGAGTTTTTTTATCTGGAGAAACTTTCTTTGTAGCTTATTCTGGTTGCTGGAGGTTGAATGTATATAGAGGTTATTAGTCTCCGAACGACCTTTATATCATCCTCAACCTCGAGCAACCATCAAGTCTATAAAGGAACGTTAACTCAACTATTTACTACAGAAACTCTAGACTAGATTTTGTAAAGGAGTAAGTACTTCTTATTTAATTTATGAAACTTGAAATAGGAACATAAATGTAAGGGAGGCGTTCTCCCTATTTATAGCTTTTCAAGTGTACTAATAGTGTGGTTAAATCTGCCATTGAACTTTGTACTCTATATTTCTATCAATAAATAGGGAGTGCCCCCCCCCCCCTCTCGTAAATGGGATGATTAGCCAACCAAAAAAAAGACAATATTAACTAGAATGCATGCTGAAAATCGGAATCGGTGCAAAAAACAATACGAAAAAAGACAAAATCAATGCATTTTTGGATTTTGCCATTTTCAGTTAAAAAATGTGTATTATAACCCATGAAAAATTGAGGTTTAGTTATAATTTTTATTTTAACTTTTTTTGTCAATATTCACTAGAAAACATGTTCATAATTGGGGTGGGTGCCAAAAATAGTACGAAAAAAGTGAAAATCAACGGGTTTTCGGATTATGCCATTTTCGGTTAGAATACGTGTGTTATAACCCATGAAAAATGGAGGTTTGGTGAAAATTTTTAATTTCACTTTTTTGACAATATTCACTATAATGCATGTTTACAATAGGGGTTGCAAAAAATGGTACAAAAAAAGTCAAAATCAACGCCTTTCTGAATTTTGCCATTTTCAGATAAAATATGTGTGTTATAACCCATGAAAAAAGGAGGTTTGGTGAAAATTTTTAATTTCACTTTTTTCGACAGTATTCACTAGAATGCATGCTCACAATCGAGGTAGGTACAAAAAACGGTACAAAAACAGTCAATATCACTGCATTTTTGGATTTTGCTATTTTCGTTTAAAATACGTGTGTTATAACCCATGAAAAATGGAGGTTTGGTGAAAAATTTTAATTTCACTTTTTTTTACAATATTCACTAGAATACGTGTTCACAATATGGGTGGTTTCAAAAAAGGTACGAAAAAAGTCAAAATTAATGCGTTACTGGATTTTGCCATTTTAATTAAAATACGTATGTTATAACCTATGAAAAATTGATGTTTGGTGAAAATTTTTAATTTTACTTTTTTTTACAATATTCACTAGAGTGAATGTTAACAATCAGAGTAGGTGCAAAAATCAGTACAAAAAAAGTCAAAATCAACGTATTTTTGGATTTTGACATTTTCGGTTAAAATACGTGTGTTAGAACCCATGAAAAATGGAGGTTTGGTGAAATTTTAAATTTCACTTTTTTTTTGACAATATTCTCAAGAATTTATGTTCACAATCGGCGTGTTCAAGTGAATATTATGTTAAAATACTTAGTTAATGTACTAATTACTTATATTAAAGTATTATTTACTTATATAACCCATAAATATATGTATGTATTTAGGTAATGTACTAATTACTTATATTTAGAGTCAAATTTACTTATAACCTATAAATATAATGTATTTAGTTAATGTACAAATTACATATATTCATAAACTCGTAGTATTATTTCAAATTTAAAATGTCCTTATTTTAATTACTTGTTATTGTTATTAATTTTAATAATATAAATTACAATATGATAGTATTAATATTTATTTGGTGTCTTCTCACTATTATATTCCGCCTTATAATAGTAGTTAATTATAATAGAAATTACAATAGTTACATATTAATTTTGTAAATCATTAAACCATGTTATTGTTAGCCATAATACTCATTTGTTATAATATATTATTAATATTATTGGTTTTACATTATAAAATATATATTATTAATTATAATTTATAAATTATAAGTTAATTAATATATTTGAATAATAAATAACTTAACTATTAAAATAAAAAGTAAAAAATAGTACAAATAATATTTTAATTATAAAATAATATTAATTGTCGGTTAACCGATTTATACCGGTTATCCGGTTTAATCGGTTGAAATAATTTTGTCAACCGAAAATCAGACCGATTAGCCAATAAAACCGGATAACCGATAATAACCAATTCCCACCGATTCCGATTTTCCGATTTTTTTTGAACTATAAACCATAAAAAATGCTTGGGCTTGCGACAGTAGTTTCATCGTGCAAATTTACTGGTATGACAATAAACTACAAATGATCATATGCCGCAGCAGAGAAATGCACGAGGTGATGTTTCAACATTTTATAATGTCAATTTTATACCATTTTTTAGCAGCACAAAGAAAAATATAACATATTTGACAAATCGAGTGCAAATCTAGTTGTTATTACTGCCCATTAAAAAAAAATCAGGGTTGTTATTGCAAACTACAGAGAAAGGAAAAGAAGAGGGCGAAAAGAAAATGAAATCAATTGCTGCTATCATGAATTGGCGCTTGTAGATTCATCAACTGGGTGCCAGAATCGGTTATAAAACCACATTGAATCAGCTTCAGCAGCATATCCATCTTGATTGCGATGCCAACCGTAGCGGGCATGTGTACGGTTCTTTATATCCAAAATGGCATGGCCAAAACTAGCCTCACGGAAAGCTGAGTACTTGGGCTGTGGCTCCGTCATACTGAAAATAAAGAACAGAACAGATTATAGACTCAAACATCCAGGTATACTAGTCAGGTTTCTCAAGTTTCAAGAGATGTCCACACAATAACGACTTACTTGGTGGCCAGGCCTTCAAGGTTTCCTCCATCACCAATGGTTATGTATACCGGCGCAGAAGGATCGCTAATAGCAGAGCAAAGACCATTTATAACGTTGTATGCAATATTTGATATGCGTTCCTGTGAATAACACATCCTTTTTGTCAAATAAAAGGATAGCAACAGTGTCCATTTTTTATATACTAGTCAAGGAACTTAATATGTGATCCTAACCCCATCTAGAAACTACATTAGCCAACAGTAATTGAATAATGACTTTCACATACCGATCGTTCATAAGCATGAACATGACCAGCAAAGACAAGGTCTACTTTGTACTTAACAAACCATGCCTCGTACATCACTCGCATTGTTTCTCCTTCCATATAGTGATAATTGTAGCTGTTGTACCATGGGGAATGCATGAGAACAATCAGCCAAGGTGTCTCGCTCCTGTTTACTTTTGGTAGTTCTTCCTCAAGCCATTTGTACTGTGGAGTATATTTGCCTAACCAAGGTTAGGTTTGGAGAAGGGCCGGGGGAGAAAAAGAATTAGTCAAAATACAACAATAGCAAATAGTAGTAATCCCTTCATAAACCACTGAGGTCCCAAAACATCGCATAATATGTATGTAGAATTAAGATATAATCCGATAAAAGTGTCAGAGTAGAGTAAGACACAACATGCATGGTATTAGTTGATAAGCTAGCATTCTTTTTGCTTGAGAGTCAACATTTTTGGTTGAAATATGCATTTTGTCAGTGTCAAAACCATAAGAGCTTTCTCAAACAGCTAATCCAGATAGGAAGCAAGTCACCAGGACAACATAATAGCGAGGATATTGTTGTCTTTGAATGCTTGCAAGAATCTTTCATTCCCGTTTCTTATTTCTTTTAAGTTTCCAGGGATGAGCTTACCATAGGCAGAATATGAAGCCAAAACAATGATATATGCAGGGCCCCTCTTAATTGAATACCAAAATGGAGCAGTACTATTTGATGCCTTATATGGAACATGGTAGCGATGAGTGAATGGCTTGAATGGTTTTGTTTCACCCTGCCAAAAATGATTGCCATTTTGTCAAAACTTCTCTTTCAAGAGAAACATTTACAGAGCTCATACAAGTAGAGAAAAAAGTGTCTAGAGCTTTGTTTCTTCTGAAGATTAAGTATCCTGTTGCGAACTTATGATCAGTAGTATTGTTCTAGAAAACTCTTCTTTCCTCTTGCTTCTAATCATGAACCATTGAGTATGCTGTACATCCAAGCAGTTAATTAATGATACATTGGTTTATATAGCTGTTATATGAGTCACAAAGGGTATATAGGTTATAATAGGTGTAACAGAAACAACAATCGAGCAATAAGAGAATGAAAATTCAGATACTTGGCATGCTAATGAACATGATATGCAGAATGATCCATCTATTTTGAGGTTTGAATCAGATTTTTTAGGCAATTAAACAATGCAACTGACATACAAATGGATCTCTACAGTGATTCATGTTAAGATTTAGATGGCAATAAGAGATAAAGTAGAAATCAGCTCTCTGAGTTGCATATCCAATAAATTTTACAACAATTATATGCCAACGTGAAGGAAGACTTACAATTTCAGGTGCAAAATCCAACTCGTGATTTCCTGCAGTCCAAATCCAAGGTTGATAAGCAGTACTTCTCTCAACAAACCTTCCCCACGTATCCCATCTTACATTGTCATGATTAGGATAGTTATCGGCATATGAAAGATCTCCAACGAACAGTACTGTTTGTCCTTTGGTGGGATTCAACTCGTAATGTGTTAGTGTACTATTTGAGTCAAAACTCTGACCAAGATCCCCTGAAACGAAATGCTAAACACATCAGAAATTTTCCAAGAATGCTTAAGACTTTCTACAAGCTAATCTGGCAAAAAGGAGTACCTATGAGGCCAAAAGTATACGGCACATCGGGGCCAACTTCAGGAGGGGTAACAAACCAGAAAGTCCGGATTGTGTGTCCAATTCCAATCTCGTAGTAGTATTTGGTGTTGTGCTGCATAAAAAAAAATGGCAATTTTCGGTGACTTGATATAGAAATGACAAAAATTCACAAGTAGAGGAAATAGAATTCACCTTCAAATGCTTAATGGTAGTGTGATGAATGTAGCCAGACGTGTAATTGTAAAACTTATATTTGGTCACTTTTCCTTCAGCTTCGTACTTTTGGGAGCTATTCTCACTCCAATATAAAACTGCACTTGAACCACGTTCATCCACTGTAACCCAGGACACAATTACTGCTTTTCCCTCATGATCTCCTTGCGTGATATGAACCTAACGTCAATCATCAATGGTAATAAATGTAAAATCTAGTGAATTTAATAAGAGAAAGTAGCCAAAGGGAACTCTTCTCGTGACTGAAAAAAAAAAGCTAATAAAAGTTCTGATGGCCACAAAGGAGAAAAAAAAGATTTCAAGCAAAACTCAATGATTATACGATTAAGAAAAGAATAGAAAACAAAAAAAATGGAGCAAAAAGGGACCTGTTGTGGGACATTATAGCCGGGAGGCACCCGGAAGACATCAGCGTCAAGAGGCATATCCACGGCCTTCACATCGGCTCTAATAAAACTACTGGTGGTTCCTCCGGTACACAAGTTGGCTGCATTAAAGATCAAACCCAGAACAGCAAACGCAGAAAGAGAAGAAAACATTGTTCTTGGAACACTCATCTTGTCCGTGCTGTGCACCCGAAACGCAGCCGGCTTAGCCAAAGTCCAAAGTCCACGTCCTGTTTTGTTTAGCAACAGGATGGCTACTGTTTGTAACGATACATGGCTGTGTCTGAAGGGACACGAGTTTATATAGTGTCGAGCCTTGGTCTTGGTGTGTTAAGAAGTGTATTAAACTCTAAACTTACGGGGAATAATGGAATATTCAAGAGTTGATACGGGGTTATATATTTTCATTGGTCAACACGTCTAGGTTCCAGTCCGATAAATACGGACTTGGGTGCAATGTATATTAGCTTGTAGCTGTGGGGTTGATATCATAAATATTCTACGAATAAGAATTAAGAAGATGAAGGAAACAACAAGCCATCAATCAAATATTCGAATGTGAATTGAAAGTGGAGACAGAGACTTTTGCGAGGAGTAAACTGTGAAGTTGACTTATAATGAGACGTATAACGGAAGGTTTCTTGCGTCGACAAATGGAGCATCGATTGACTTTGACCCTCACATGAAAATTGGATAGGGTGTTTTTTGATTTTATTTATGAAAATCGGGATTTGATATGAGAAATTAATATTTAGAAAATGATTAGATGTATTTGGATCAAAAAATTTGGTTAATTTATTGATGATTGTGTATAGAAAAAATGATTATTATATATATAATAATAATTTTATATATTGTTATATAATTAATTAATTAATTATGTGGGACCCACGTGGTGTTTTTGTCAAAATACCGGTCAAAAAACCATTAGTCAACAAAAAATAATATTATGAAATTGTGTGGGACCCACTATAATCACTCATTTGTCAAGTCACGCAGCATGTTGCAGAGTTTGCAAAAACCGGTCAACAAACAATAAAATAAAAACAGGTCTCCCCTCCCGGGGCACATACGCAATGGAGAACGATTATAATAGCTATGCGCAGGAGTGAGGCCGTGTGGGGTCGGGATTCCTCGGAGGAGCATCGTCAACACCTTGGGCCGGGAAGTGTTTGACTTGGTGACCAATGACTTGGAGACTGTCCCTGGTACCCAGCTTGGGCTACTACCGTAAGGTTAATATCCATCGCCTGCACATCCCGCGGTTTACATCCTCAACTGGCTAGGGGACGGTTGGTTCGAGCCGCAAGAGTAGTGTGACTCAACAACAATGAAGTGGCGGGAAGACATGGAGTTGTAGAGTTAGGAACCTGAGATATAAAATAAAAAAAAAAGGTCTACAAATTATGTGGGACCCACGTATTTTGCAATTGTAATTGCAAACGACTGAGAAAGGAGGTGCCAAACTCAATTTATTTTGGTATTACAAAAAGGTTGATAATTTAAGGAACCAAACGGAGCTGAGTTTAGACAAAGCTGTCGTAATTTAGTATATTTAAGATTGGGCATCGAATTTGTTATGATTACATTTTTTGGTAGCATTTAACTCATTTAGTTTTTTTTTTTTTTTAGGGTAGAAGTCGCCCAACTCGAGACCAGATCATCTGAATAATATTATTTCTATCTTGTTATTTCTATATTTAATATTCAAAACGATTTAATTTCACTAAATATAACTAAAAACATAAATACTACTAAAATTACTTTATAATTTTAATAATTGACAGAAAATTTCAAACTCCCTCTAATACTGACTTCCCATCACCTTTAAAGTTTAAATCTGCTCATCCAATGATCCATATCAGTGCTCAACTGGTGACAGTCTAACAGATGACTCATACTAGAAGAAGACGGGGATGGGCACCGGTGGGGTTGTGCTGTGTATCCGTTGACTATTCACATTATTCTTAGTTTAACCCTTGCGAATACGGACGACTGATATTTTCACGGTTTCGTTTGGACTTTGGGCACTAATCACTTGGCTTCAATGTAATGATTGAAAACAAAAGAGACAGTACTTACTTTTGGAAAGCGAATGCACATTTTAGCTCGGCGTCACATTGTGTAATCATTACTAAATCATACTACTAACAAAGCAAAGATCCTACTGGCGAGGGAGATTCTAGTCGGAAGATAGGTAGATTATTCTTTTTGGGTGCATGAAATTTAGGTGGATTGGAGCATAAAATCTTTTTGGTATGCATATAAGTTGCTCGAGAGGGCCTTAGAGATCGGAATGGGCGGTAAAGTGGGAAAAACCCTTTAATCATGAAAAGAAAGTCCCATTCTCCTCCATCAGCAATTCACAGTATCACGGCTGATAAAAGTCACAAGTGATATCAAATCCACGTTGCCGGCAGTCAACAAAAGCAACAAATCATGCCAAACTGAAACTAAAGAATATGGATTATCTGGCCAAAAACTCTTGTTCTAAAATTCTGATTTATTATAAAGTTAAAGGATACCTGACAAAATTAAGACAAATACCATATCAGGATGAAATCATCTTTTAAATTAACGTTACCACTGAAATCCTATATTGAAGAACAGTTGCAGGCTTACAGCCTGCGGGGGAAGGAAATTTTTTTATAAGGCTTAGAATTCCGAAACTCTTGAGCATTTTTGTAGGCACTGACAAAAAGGAATATAGGTGCAGTGAAGAGAAAATGTGAGGTGGGGTACTCAACTTGCATGGGGCTAGTGATTCAGTGATGGGTTTAGACTACTCGAGAGTAGCCCTCGAATGATCATTTTCTTTCGTTCCCATACCACTGAAGCTTTTCATAAAGATCTATGATTGATACTTGGTTGTATGCTAAACTAGTACATTTTGCTTCATTCTCCCCAGGTCAATGCTAAACCCGATAATGGAAAAAGCACTGGCGGTGGTCCAGAATATGCCGCTCCAAGCAACGGTGGACCTTGAGGACAGACTTTTTAACCCATATTGAATGATCCAATTTCCTCGTTTGACGAATAAAGATTGTCGCACTTGAATATAAAATTTCTTATTTCCAAACGGAGAATTCATCCATGTTTGCCTTCAAGGAATAGATACCAAAAACGTGGATATAAATATCAGAAATGAGAAGGTTGTGAAAAGAATGTGATGACTACGCAATTCTTTTTTTTGTTTTTATTTAAGTACTATGGTATTTTTTCATTGATCTTACAACTATTTTGTGATATCTTCCCAGAGAGTACAAGTGTACAACGTATTTGCCTGGAGAAGAAAATGTCTTGGGGGAATGCAAATTTCTTTGGTTGCAGACTCTTGGATTTTACAGCTTTTTCTTTTAAGGACGTTTGGCCCGCCATTAATGGGCCAGCACAAATGAAACTTATAGACGCCAGTGGAGGCTACAAATTCGTGGGTCGAGACAAATTTAGTAACACGCCCACGTTGTAACAAAAACTAATGTCAGCCAAGATTAATAGAGTTGTGAACAATATATTTGTGCGAAAAAACAAAAAGATAGATCATTAATGTGTGCATTTTTTTAAAACTGTAATTTCAACATAATATCAATTATTTCTTAAAAACATTATCTAAAACTACTGCAAGTACTATCTATTTATGTAGCAATGAAAACTAAAAGAGAGAACCACTTGGGGTTGCCCTATGATCACGTGAAGAGTTAACCCGAGATAGAGATCCAAGTCCTAGTAGTCCCGATAAATGGTGATTCAACATAGATTATACATCTTGAAACCAAGCCAATTGATGGTACAAGTACAATGTGTACAATGAGCATTATAAGTATAAAACATTGAATACTTACACCAAAGGAAAAAATAAGAAATAGCGTTGAATGGTGCGAGATAAAATCTTCACCATTAATGGTCAACTAACTAATGTTGTTGGGGTTCTGATTCTGCTAGAGATGAAATTGTTGAAACCAAACAGTCAAACACCATCAGGAAGATATAGCAAGGGATAGATGGACTAAAATTCTCTGACCAATCTTCATAGCAATTTCCTTCCATTATTGATGACCAAAAAATAAAAGATGAAAGAAGTCACAGGTCTTTGGCTCTTTGCCTTTAACCAATTTTTTTTCTTTTGGCTAACAGAGGCAGTATGACACCGGGGTTCATTAAAGAAAAAATGCGTGAGAATTTTATCTTTGTTTTTCCTTAATTAGTTTAGTTGCGTAACAAGTTTTTTAAAACTCCACAAGAAATGCATGAAGAGTTTTGCAAAGTCATTATGGTTTCCTCATACACTCCCGGCAATGTCCAGCCTACTTCATGGAAATGACACCCTCATCGTCATGTCCTTTTGATTGCTATCAGGTCTACCTCTCCTTATATATAATAGCGAAGACTTAATCTTCTGTAATGCATGATCAATTTCTTTCGTCTCAAAAAAATAATAAGGAAAAAAAAAAACTTCTATGTTTTGTAATGCATGATGTTCTATTTTGTTTACAATAAATTTTACAGAGTACTTAAAAAAACTAACAGTCACACTAAAAAGGGATGAGCCAGAAGACAAAAGGAAACAGACACCAAATGCAAAGGAAAATACTCTTTAGGACATAATTAAATGGGAGGATTTGAAAGAGGAACGATATGGCAAAATGTGACTTTGTCTTTAGGTAAATTCTTATTCTCAGCTGAGTTTAGGTAAAAAAAAGTCCTTTGAAATATTATGATTTCCCGTTGAGTTTTTGTCATTCATATATATAATATCAATTTTGCCTACCTACCTTATCCCTTTTGCCATCACTTTCTACAATCTATGGTACTGCAACATTAATGCACCAACTCTAGAGTCTAGACCCGTGTATAACATAAAAAACAAGCAAATTAGGAAACTCCCGGGGACTGAGAAGGTGAAAACAACTCATGATGAAGGGTTGGGCATTCAAACCGTCCAATCCATTTGTCAAAGGCAAGAACGACCGATAAGGTGGTAAATTTCTTTATTTGGTGTGATGTAAGTGATGTCTGATGAAGTTTAGAAATTTGGAAAATTGACATTAAGGTGCAACTTTATCATTTATATTTATTAATAAGAACGGTAAAATAAGTTTATTATTTTATATAATTAATTAAAATTTTCATTACTCTACTCTCAAAATAAATTACTATCAAAATAATACGTAATTACTAAAATTCATCAATTCAGTTCTTAATTACTTTAAACTCTTCATTGTTAAAATACATCAATTCAATCCTTCACTGTTTAATCAACTTTCATGTTAATTTTACTCATTGTCACAAATTTGTTAAACCATACTAATTTTAATCATCATCAAACTTTGTTAAACCCTAAAGTTATTTTTAAAAAAATACACAATAACTGGTCAAACTACATATCATAATTATTCCTTATGGGTTTGAAGTTTTTTTAATTAGACCTTCAATGAACGGACAATTGATGAACACGTGAGTACATACAATTATTAATTTTTAACTTTTAGGATGTTTCTCATGTGATGATTGGTTACTATGAAATTGATTTATATATAAAATAAACAATTAATGATAGTTAAAATGGTGATAGAATCATATAGTATAATACATTATTCATATATGAAACATCTTATCATTTTTTTTATCGTGATTTGAAATCACGATTAGCTGTCAATTCATATATGAATAAAAGACCTTCGAATATCAAATATATCCGTGATAAAAAAACACAATTTAAAAGAGTTTCTTTTACGATTTGAGAGAGTTAAAAATGTTATATTCATGATAATAAACTTTACGATTTGAGAGAGTTTCATAACGAGTATATTTTATAACTTAAAGAGAGATTGATAATAAGTAAAATTATCATCAAATTTATCCACAAAAATCATGGAAAAGCCAATAAAAATAGACGGTGAAAGATGAAGATAACAAAGAAAGTGTAAAATATAATATGGGAAAAACCAAAGTCAACACATTTTTTGACTTTGTCATTTTGGATTAAAATGCGTGTATTATAACTCATGAAAAATGAAAGTTTAGTGAAAACTTTAATTTTACATTTTTTAAAAATATTCATTAGAATGCATGTTCACAACCGGGTGGGTGCAAAAAGCGATGCAAAAAAGTTAAAATCATAATGTTTTTAGATTTTGTCATTTTTGGATAAAATATGTGTGTTACAACCTATGAAATATGGAAATTTGGTGAAAATTTTAAATTTCACTATTTTTAACAATATTTATTAGAATGCATGTTGACAATTAAGGTGTGTGTAAAAACAACAAGGTAAAAGCCAAAATCAACACATTTTTTACTTTGTCATTTCTTTTATCAAAATGCGCGTGTTTATAAGTTATAACCCATGAAAAATAAAAGTTTGGTAAAAATTTTAATTTTCACTTTTTTTTAACAATATTCACTAGAATGCATGTTCACATCTCGGGCAGGTGCAAAAAATGATGGAAAAAAGTCAAAATCACCGTATTTTTGAATTTTGTCATTTTTTGCTAAAATATGTGTGTTATAACCCATGACAATTAAGGTGTGTGTAAAAACAGTAAGGAAAAAGCCAAAATCAACACATTTTTGACTTTGTCATTTTTTATCAAAATGCGTGTGTTATAAGTTATAACCCATGAAAAATAAAAGATTGGTAAAAATTTTAATTTTCACTTTTTTTAATAATATTCACTAGAATGCATGTTCACATCTCGGGCAGGTGCAAAAAATGGTGGAAAAAAGTCAAAATCACCGTATTTTTGGATTCTGTCATTTTTTGCTAAAATACGTATGTTATAACCCATGAAAATTTGGTGAAAAATCTAAATTTCACTTTTTTACACTATTCATTAGAATATATGTTGCCATGTTGCAATCGAGGTGTGTAAAAAATAGTAGGAAAAAAGCCAAAATCAACACATTTTTTGACTTTGTCATTTTTTACCAAAATGCGTGTGTTATAACCTATGAAAAATGGAGGTTTGGATAAAATTTTAATTTTCAATTTTTTTGACAATATTCACTAGAATACATGTTCACAATTCGGGTGGGTGCAAAAAAAGTCAAAATCGTCGCATTTTTAGATTTTTCCATTTTTGGCTAAAATACATGTGTTATAACCCATAAAAAAATTGAGGTTTGGTGAAAATTTTAATTTTCATTTTTTTTGACAATATTCACTAGAATGCATGTTTACAATCGGGGTGAGTACAAAAAACGGTGCAATAAAAGTTAAAATCATCGCCTTTTTAGATTTTGTCATTTTTGGCTAAAATACGTGTGTTATAACCCATGAAAAATTGAGGTTTGGATAAATTTTAATTTTCACTTTTTTTACAATATTCACTATGATGCATGGTCACAATTGGGGTTAGTACAAAAAATGGTGCAAAAAAAAAGTCAAAATCATCTCATTTTTATATTTTGCTATTTTTGATTAAAATACATGTGTTATGACTTATGAAAAATAGAAATATTTTTTTTAACTCTCTTAATAATAAATATATTATAGTTATGTGTTATTTAATAATAATGATTTGAGACATTTCATTATTCAAAATTTCCCTTTTATAGTTTAATTCATGATTTAAGCCTTTAGTTCAATTGTAGAATAAAAGACAGATGGTCATGTTGAACTTCTAAACCTTCAAGGGTCTCCTAGACCGAGAAAATATTGTTAAAAGATTTTTTTATCTCAATTACTTCCAAATTTCAAATTCCAAACTAGGCATAAGATAATCATGCCCCGGGCTCGGGATTAATATTAGGGCTTCAATTAGTATCACCAATAGATTATATATAGCAGTAGTGTAACTATTAGTATTTTTGCGCAAGAAAATTACTGCTCAGTATTCGATATCCCGTTTTGGATACATCACGCGAATCCAATGTGGGAGTCAGACTGGGAGACAAATACTTTTGTATTAAAACCGCAAGACTGCAATTTACAAATTTGACGTATTTTCCTCACGTTTTCGCACACAAGCCTTAATTGACGCGAATGGGGAACAATTTGGCAACACGGGAGCAGCCCCAAACTCACGACCAAAACGAACCACCACCGCCAGCGCCCCGATGGCAGCAGCAGCATAATCAGAGCCCACACAATCAAACTTTCACTTGCGAAATCTGCATAGAGCCCATTGAGTTAGCAACACAAACATTCAAAAGCAGAAACACAAACTGCGGTCTCCACCCATTCTGTAATAACTGCATGATCAAGTATATACAAGCAAAGCTAGACGACAACGTGCCCAACATACCCTGCCCAGCTTTGACTTGTTCCAGGTTTCTCGACCCTCATGACTATCGACGACTCTTGGGCCCACAACTGTTTGTTAAATGGTGCGACGCACTTTGTGAATCCGCTTTGATGGGGATGGAGAGGAGTTACTGCCCGAATAGGAACTGTTCGGCTTTGATCGTGAATGAGTGCGGTGGAAACGTGAAGAAGGCGACGTGTCCCAATTGCAAGAGGGTGTTTTGCTTCCAGTGCAAGCTTCCGTGGCACGCTGGGTTTAGGTGTGAGGAGGGTGGGGAATTGAGGGATAGAAACGATCGTGCTTTTGGGATTCTTGCCGAGCATAACAAGTGGATGAGGTGTCCTCAATGTCGCCATTTTGTTGAGCTCATTGAAGGTTGCCGTATTGTTCAATGCAGGTATATTTCTTCATTAATTGCTTTTCCATGTTTTTCGGGGGAGGGGTGTTATTTCTGTGGAATTTGGACCATATAATGTGTGGACAAAAAAAAATTCTCGGTGCCTATCCTTAAACATTAAGGTAAAATTGTATTTTAATTCGGTAGAAAAGTTTTTAGGGAAAAGGAAAGTGGTATGGATTTCGGAGCCTTTATACAAAAAGGTTAATGACATGGAGTATTTTTGTTGAAATTAAAAACTAGGGAAACAGTTACTTTGGTTTCTCAGGAATTTTCAGGGAAAAGAAAGGATACAAAAGCAGCTATTTATAGTCATGGAAAGGGTAGTTTAATTATCCGCGAAACACGCCAATATTGAATGAAATTCTGGTGCCCAGCAACGGGTTTTACTTTAAGCTTTGCTGAAACGGGGAACAGAGGAGAGAGAGGTGTATCTTGTAGTTGGGATTAAAGGACAAAATGGTATTGCCACATAAATTGAATTTGTTTCTGAGTTGTGAAAGAATTTTTTGTATCTTGTCTCGTGCTCATGCTTGCATATTGTTACTTTATCATATTTTCCTGCTAAATAGAAGGAAAACGATGATAGAAAACTCTGAGCAATTTGCAGTGTAAGCTTTGTTTGATTCACTGGGTTGGGTTGTTTTCTCACTGATTATTCTATCCGATATTGATGCCTACATAAAATGTCTTACATTCTCCAAGTAATTAAGAGGTAAGAGTAGTTGTAAATACCTGAATAAGGATGGATGGAAGCAACTTATATGCCTTGAAAGGCAGATAAGAGAGAAGTTGAAAGAAAGTCAGCTAAATAACCTGAGTCCTGATGATGCAGTAGAAGCATATCTGATTGTTTAAATACTACTTTTTGCCTTTTTGGATGTAGATGTGCTACTACATTTTGCTACAGATGTGGAGGAAAAGTCAACAACCTGCTTTGTGAATGTCAGAGATCTTGTGGGGTGGTGTCTATATGTATCTGCCTCATTTTTTTTTTACTCTCAATATTCTGGCTATCTCTGCCTTTTATTGTACCTAAAGGTTGATATAAAGATTGCTCTGAACATTTCTGCATCCTGGTAGATTTCTATATGTGAAATTGCTAATTATTCTTGAAGTTTAGAGATTAGAGGATGATGTGTAGTGAGGCATGCACTGAGTGAGGCCTGGCAAGTTGCTCACATTCTCATTCTTGAGGGAATTTTGCCAAAGTTTCAGCTTGTTTTATGTGTTATTTGTTAACATCATTTTCATTTCAAATGCTAGCTCACATCTAACTTACTAGTAAATTTTTCACTTGTTTGGGTTTACTTATGCTTAGCATATGGCAATATCAAAGAGTTGCAATGACAAAAGCTTCATCTCATCTCTTGGCGAAAAAAGAAATGAGTTGGGGAGAAAGAAAAAAAGAAAGGGTTAACTGGGATTTATTTTATAGTCTCCTGATATTTTTTTTGCTCTACAATTTTTTATTCTACTCCTGCCTTTTGCTCTTTTGCTCTGTTGTAACTTGTAAACAGAGAGGTATATTTAAGTTGAAACTCTTGCATTGCCAGCCTTGATTTTGTTTGCAAAACTGTACATAAAGAAGTGGTTTTCAGAAGCTATGCAGGGAATTGTGTTTCCACTGCATAACTTGTGGGACTTTTTCTTGTAGTTTTACGCCACTAGAATGCAGTCAGAATGATTAATAATACCGTTTCTTTAATTGCTGAATCGATAAACAAAATGAAGAGAAAAAATAGTTGAAATGGAGGGATCTGATTTTTGTTTTCACGTGGAATGTAGATGCCATGCCTCTTTTTGCTACAAGTGTGGAAGTCAGGTCTATCATCATTGGTGTAATTGTGAGGGACCTTCTTGGTGCACTCTATTGTCCCTTCCGGCTATTATGGCTCTTTTTTTTGCTTTTATTCTATATCTCTTTATTTCATCTCGAGGGTGATGTAAAAATACACAAATCTTATATACTCATCTAACACCATCCTTCTCTTACTCTAATTTAGAGTTGGTGGTATTGAAATACTTAGCCTGTTGGGATTTTTTAGTAGATCGGAATTCTTTCTTTACCAAAAGGAAACATTTCGCCAATAGTATGGTTTTGGCCATTGCCACCACTCTTAAGCGTGAAGTGATAATTTTGCTTCTCTCTATCCTCCTTTTCTACTATTTTCTGTTTTTCAAATTCTATCAATTTATTGAATTAAGAATTTAAGATTTTCCGTGCATCTGCAGCTTAGACCGTATTATAATTCAGCTGGGCTGAAACGCTTTAACCTTCCAACGGTGAATAGTCTTTGGTTTGGTTTCATGGATTTTTTACCAATGAAATTATATGCGTCATAGTTTTTTTGAAATAAACTTAAAATCTTGGTTGTTGTTCAAATGGTATGATAAGCATCACTCCCAAGTCTTGGATGCGTGGCGGTGGCGGTGGCTGGCTATTTGTTAAGGTTGTTTACCGGGCGGTTCTCCTGATTATCTCGAAAACGAAATTGAGTGGGAATTTGGGATCATACACCATATTATAAAGTGACTGAGATCCCACACCACCTCAGCGTAACAACCGCAACCGCAACCGCTCCGCACCCTGGGTGGCGTGTTGGCAGGGATTTGTGCTTGAGCACTTGTAGTACAAGTTATACAATAGTAGACATAAATGCAAGGCAAGTCATTTCGGAATAACTAAAATTACGTCACCACAAATATGTAAAATTGCAATGTAATTAGTATAAAACGTCAGTAGGATGGCATTACATAATTGCTACTGGTTGGATGATAAAAGTGGAAGTAAAGCATCAGTTCTAAGGGGTACAAATTTTGATAAACTCAATGATGATAAACTTAATCCTTCCTCATACTATGTAAGAAAATATTGATGGATTAATAAATAGTATTTCATCAATTGAGTTAGTAGTTAAATATTGGTTAACACTCATAGTCTCATACACAATTTAGCTTTGAGAAGCTAATTTTGAGATTATTCATCATTTTCCACTCGAAATTTTTTTCTGAATTAGTAGCCTTTAATTGTTGTTGTGGTAGCAAATTGCATAAAGGACCGAAGACCATCCAATGCACTATCTTACAACATTAATTCTCTATTCATTTTCGTCCAAAAGATTATGATTCTCAGCTTTTCTTTCTTTATTTCTTTCTTTTTAAATAAAGGATAGTTTGAAAAAATCACGCCTAACTTATTATTTTCCAATCTATCTAAACTATTATTTTTCTTTAATACTGCTTGCTATGCGGATTTAAGACCCCCATATCATCAAGTTTGATGATGGCCAATTACTAGTTATGTATTTCCCCTAATAAAACACTTTTCCGGCTATTAAAAAAACATCTTCATTGACTCCACGATGGAGTTTTTCGCAGCTGAGCATGATAACGGCCCAATAAAAGAACAACTGAAAACCGAAAGACGGACAAGAAAGCAACAGAACAGGCATTCCTTTTGCTTTTACAAGTCCATTCCTTTTACAAATCAGACTTTGTGATGTGTCCACTCATAATTGGTCATCTATCAACCTCCACCGTACGCTACCCCATCATACGACTGGTAGATATAGACGCTTGTATCTATAGGCCTCTGTAGTTGTATATATAGGCAACCTCGCTAGCAGGATAAAACGCAAAGCCCCAAAGTTTAAAGTTTAAACGCCACAATGGCTCCTCGATTCTCTCTCCGATTGTTTCTCTCTCTTCTCCTAATTATAGCGACATCGTTCGCCTGTGTCTTCGCCGGCGATGATCTCAGCTACGACGATCCTTTGATCCGTCAGGTAGTCGGCGATGATCACGTAACGAACGCCGACCACCATTTCTCGATATTCAAGAAGAGGTTTGGGAAATCCTATTCATCAAAGGAGGAGCACGATTATAGATTATCGGTTTTTCAGTCTAACATGCGCCTAGCTTTACGCCATCAGAAACTTGATCCTTCCGCAGTTCACGGAGTCACGCAGTTCTCCGATTTGACTCCGGCTGAGTTCCGTCGTAACTTCCTCGGCTTGAACAAACGGTCGAGGGTCAGGCTACCGGCGCATGCTAACAAAGCTCCGATCCTTCCCACCGATGATCTTCCTTCAGATTTTGATTGGAGAGAACATGGTGCTGTTACTACCCCGAAGAATCAGGTGATGTTAATTGTTTAAATATCTTTATTTATGTATGTTGCGCATGGCTGTATTAGTGGAGGCGTTGTTTAATTATGAGTTCGGTTTCGAAGTTTTATGCATGATTTTTTGAGATTTTTATTGTTTACGTGTGCCTGTAGAGTAAGTTAGAAGTACGAGTGTATTGTATTCACCTTAGTTTTGTTTCTATTTTGATACTTGTACGTGGGGTGAAATTAAAAGTTTTATAATCTCATTCATGTACTTCGTCCTGTTCTGTTTGTGTGTTTGTGTATTTATGCGATGATTCTGATGGAAATTGCTGAATAATTGATAACATTAGGGCTCGTGTGGGTCTTGCTGGTCGTTTAGCACAACAGGAGCTTTGGAAGGTGCAAATTTCCTAGCAACAGGGAAGCTTGTGAGCCTGAGTGAGCAACAGCTTGTGGATTGTGACCATGAGGTTAAAAACAACTTCTTTACTTAAAACTTTGTTTCTGTATGATTGTTTTGATCTTTTTGTGAAGAACTGTGATACCGTTTGACACTTGTGATTTACATTCTTGCTTTTGGGAATGAACACTTTGTAGTATTTATATTTGGGAATGAAGAAGTAATTTGGCTAGCTATAGTTGTAGCTTCATCCTGAAATAATTTTGAGTTTTGAAACATCGCCTAATCAGATATTTTTATGTATGTGAATTGGATAGAGCACTTTTTCATTGGTTAGGAAGTTGGCAAGGATTTGTTCATGAATCATCAGTGATGAATCGATTTTCTGGCTGCAGTGTGATCCTGAAGAACCAGATTCCTGTGATTCTGGTTGCAATGGAGGACTCATGAACAGTGCCTTTGAATACACACTGAAAGCTGGTGGACTTATGCGAGAAGAGGATTATCCCTACTCTGGCTCAGACCGTGGAACCTGCAAGTTTGACAAAAGTAAGGTTGCAGCTAAGGTTGCTAATTTTAGTGCTGTCTCCCTTGATGAAGAACAAATTGCAGCAAATCTGGTTAAAAATGGACCTCTTGCAGGTATCTGGTGTCTTCACCTTTTAACTCTTAATCATTTTGATATTTCATTATTTTTTTCAAGAGCTCTCCTATAAAGAACCCACAACCTTTCACAACACAAATCTTGGAGCTTCCATTTTCTCAACAAATAAGCTTAATTGAGCTCATGAATTTTGTATTCTTTAGAAAAATAGGTTTACTTAGTTTAATAATTAAATTATCCAAGATTTAAGAAACATGTGTTTGACCTTGAGCTCAACTGCTTATCAAGTATGTATGCTGAGCTTGAGCTAGCTACTCAAGTAAACACACTTATCCTTGTTCCAATAACACACAATTTTGGAACTGACAGTTGTGTGATTTTCTGAAATTGTATTCACAATGATACTAACGGTGCAAGTTTTCTCTTGGATGCAGTGGCTATTAATGCAATTTTCATGCAGACATATGTTGGGGGAGTATCGTGCCCATACATATGCTATAAGCGCTTAGATCACGGTGTGCTATTGGTGGGCTATGGTTCATCAGGTTATTCTCCCATCCGAATGAAAGAGAAGCCTTTCTGGATCATTAAGAACTCCTGGGGAGAACAATGGGGAGAAAATGGTTATTACAAGATCTGCAGGGGGCGCAACATATGTGGTGTGGACTCCATGGTATCAACTGTTGTTGCAGTTCATAAATCCCCATGAGAACGATAGGATTAATCATCTGTGTATATAAAAAGGGGTACGAGTGCAGTACCATGTCCATTGAAATTTTAGGTCCAATATTCAGAGGGGCAATGACGTCATTGGGTACACTAACGGTTGGAAGATCCTATTGTCATCCTATTTCCAAATCAATTTCTGTAAACAAATTCTTTCCAAAACACTAATGAACCTGTGAATTTATTGCTACTTTTTTGCATGTAACTTAATTGAAGCTAGGCATTCATGAGAAAACCACCTGGGCAGTACGAACACTTGCGTGATCCTACAGACGTTACAATTTCAAATTAAGTGAACATTGACAAGAGCAGGTTTTAACAAAAGAGGGAATTGGTAAAAGAGCTGAATGTGGGTGTTTAATGGGACCTAATGGACCATTATCAGGTCCAACTTAGATATGGCCAAATGCACTTACGATGTGGAATTCAGACTTTATTTTCTGGGCCTTAATTGCCATTTTGTTGCGCCAGGTTCTAGTTTACTTACAACAAAAAGGTGCTTGACACTAGGGCCGACAAAGATAATAAATAAATATTACAATTTATGTGGGGAGATTTAACATTTGCACAATTATACACGTTGAGCTGCTAGCTCTAGAAATAATCTGCATTGTGCACTAAGGCCCTCATTATTTGAAATTACTGATAGAACACCTGCAAGAGAAAGAAGGAGAGCCGGACTGAAAAAATCAAGATTGCCTCTGCTTTCTCTACACATGGCAGTCCAAATGAAAGAATCACGTACAATTCACAACCCGGCGTTTGCACAGAATCAGATTTATTGGAGCTTTATTCTACAGCAACCTTGAATTAATCATCTTCATCATTGACTAAAGCAAATGAGAACGGGCAGAAACTGTATCCATCTCCCTCGTAAAACTTATTTTGAAACTCCACCCAGTGAAGACGCAATGCATGGAGGAAGGCACTGAGAGTTTCCATCAGTAGCAGCACACCAACCGTTGCAAAAATGAATACTATAATTCCCACAATGAGAATGATAACATTGTTGAACCTGCAGCAAACAGAAATAGTCCACAACCTGAGTCTCCATTCTCTAGCAAATGTAATACATTCTGCATCTCTAAATTCAATGGTTGCAACTATCTGAGCATTTAAAAGAGGGATAGATCAGAAACGAAAATCCGTAGAAAGCCCAAGGAAAGAGAGACGCAGGAGGGTGAAAGAGAGGTTTATAGTCAACAATGGCAAGACTATCAGAGTATTTCAGGATCAGTAGACTAACCCTTTGGTTATGACATTATACTCACGGATACATTGTCCATCAGTCAAAGTATTCAGGGTGTTAGGAATTTCCCTTGATATAGTTTTAAATGAAGGATCAAGAATATCCCAGTCGAGTTAGGCGTATCCTCGTTAACAGGGAACACAGACAGATGCGATGGGGGATTGCTCAACTACTAACCTCATGATCATTCTCTTAAGCCGGACATTCGGTAATGGCTAGAAAGGAATTTCGGAAATCGGACGAGAATTCCACTCTAAATCATAATCATATGTATCTTAAATAAAAAATTTGCAGCTCAAAGTGAATCGAATGAGAACACTAGCTGTGAACTTACCCGAAAGCAAGAAGAAGAACCTTCTCGTAGAACACACTAGATAACTCTGAATGGGCAAGGCTGAAATATGTGACAAGGAAAATAATCAGACTAGCATATAGTTACTATTAAAAAGGCTAATTCAAATATCAGCCAAAAGTAGAAGTGAGAATGATTTTGACGAAAAATATAATCAAAACCATTACAAAAACCTTAAAAAGAAAGAAAAGAGAAAAAAAAAACAGAGGGGGATGGGCTGTTTCAAGTATTCTGGCTTCTCATAACTAATCATACATGTCTAAAGTGCCAACAGACATGGGGCATATCACAAAAAGATTGATTCCTGCAATCCTTCATGTGAGAAGGAAAGCAGGATTAAGTTAAATCTCTGGTTCTAAGCCATACCTGAGAGCCCACAAGCGAAGATAAGAAGCTGTGTTCGAGACTGCTCCAAGCACAAACTCTATGGTATGTATAAGCTGATGCACAAAAATCTCACTGAAATCAAATTCTTCATGACCATGGGAATCTTGATTTGTCTCCACCAGCAAAGACTCTTCAGCGTCTTGAAGGGGAGCATAAGAGTGTCCATGGTGTCTCTGAAGAAGTCAATATTCCAAATGGTAAAAAAGTGAGGAAGAAAAGCACTCAACAATTAAGACAGGAGTAGAAGGATAAGTATAGTGAGCAAAAAATAAAAGGTTAAACATGACACATACTTCATGTTGCAACTTCAGAAGGAAAGGCTTTGGAATCAGCATCCACGGAACAGCAACAAGAGCAAGCAGTAACAAAACAATCTGGACAAGCAACAAAAAGGGAATTAGCAATGCATACACATAAATTGCACTAGTTTTTGCTCTATTTCCTTTTAAGATGATGAAAAAAAGAATGGCAAGGCAATTATCTGTGCTCAAATTGATGATTAACCTGGGTTGTCTTCTGACCAGGGAAAAGCTGGTTTTCACCAAGGTCACCAGTAGGACCAAGGAACATGTATATCATTACATGATATAGATCAGCTTGGGAACCAGTCCACCATTTTATAACGATAAGGACAGAAAGGTAGCCAAAGAGGCCATTTAAAAATATCATCTCGGGAATAAACTGGCACCTGAAATTGTAGAATAAATTTGCTATCAGGGAAACATACATAACAAACTGAGCCTCTTAACAAGAAAGAAGCCTAGGACACAATGATACCATAGAATAAGGAACAGTGTCAACTTATGAGACCTACCAAATGTTAATGCTGTTCCGGAAGAATTTGGCATTACAGAAGCTTAGTATGACCCCAAGGTTCATTTGAGCCACTCCAAGAAGTATAGACATTTTCATCTTTAAAGAGTTTAGAAATGGCAATTCACTGCGGGTACCATGCCATGCAGGATCCACACCAAAAGGATAAGTATCACGCGTCTTGATCAAGCCAACTGTTGTAGCTTCACTGCAACAAAGTAGTTGAATGCCTTTAGAAAGTATGCAGCTGATAAGATGTATAAAATGTGATTTCCAACTAATCAAATACCTGCAAGAAGGATCACGGCATGCATATGCTGAGGGACCAAATAATTCAAAAGGTACAGAGAAAAACTCGTTATAGATAAATCCCGTGTAGATTGAGAAAAGTGACATCAACAGAATTACATAACGCCCACCAAAAACCATTTCCATCATGTCCCCAAGTTTCTGCAATGACAAAATTAAATCAAGTATTGGACAAACAAGACAAGTTACAAGACAAAAAAGGAGAGCAAATGTCGACTTAACCATTAACAGAAAAAATGGTTGAGATAAATGTACCAGAAAATAGCAAAAAAAAAAGAAAAAAAGAATACTGGTCAAGATTTTAATGCTATTTAAAAATAAAAATTGATTCCAACAATAGGATGCACAAAAAATTAGAACTTCCAACGCCCATATGCATGTTAAATATCTCATTCTCCTGGTGCATGTGGACCACACAAGAATACAATTACTTCAATAATTTGCAAGTATAGTAGTTTCTATATACAAGTTTCACTCTACACTACATGCCAGCATTCTAATTTATCTTCCATGCTCCAAGCCTACCAAGCTTTGCACTTTAGAAGAGCACATCCACTTGAGGACCAGCTCAGTTTAACTAGATAATTGATTATTTTAACTTTCAAAGTACATACTAAATCAATTCTATTTGTGAAAAGTGCATCATTAATCAAAAGAGTTGCATACCAGAAATATACACTACTCACAAGTACACTGAAAAGGGTAACTTAAGCGCACAAGAAACCACTTCAGAATTAGGAAATTAAAAAAAACATCTTGGTTTGTTTGTTTCATCATGAATGATCATTGCACAGAATTATTAGGAGGTGCTTGGTAGAGGTTAATAGAACATGGTAATGGGAATCACCCCTTAATCATTACCATTGTCAATGCTTGGGTGAAAAAAATACACCTTAATATCATTAATATTAATGAATTTTAATTAACTACCCCACCCTCTATAATCAAACTCCTCAATTATTCCCTTTCTTTCTTTACCAAAAAATCTTCCCTCCTTGTTTTTCACATACTACATATTTTGTCACACGCTATACATATTTACACATAGTACACACTACCCACATTTTTACACACTGCACATGTTTTACATGTAGTACACACATTTTCAAACGCTACATGTGTTTTACACTATACACACATTTTCACACACTGCACATGTTTTACACATAGTACACACATTTTCAAACACTACACTTGTTTTACACTATACATTCACACTCTGCACATGTTTTACACATAGTACACACATTATCAAACACTACACTTGTTTTACACTATACATTCACACTCTGCACATGTTTTACACATAGTACACACATTTTCAAACACCACTTGTTTTACACTATACACACATTTTCACACACTACAAATATTTTACACAGTACACATTTTTCACACACCACATTTTACACAGTACACATCTTCACACACCACATATTTTACATATACTATACATTTTCACACACCACGTATTTTACACAGTACACATCTTCACACACCACATATTTTACATATACTACACATTTTCACACACTACACGTATTTTACACAGTACACATTTTCACACACTACACATGTTTTACACATACTAAACATTTTCACACACCACGTATTTCACACATTACACATGTTTTACACATACTACACATTTTCACACACTACACTATTTTACACATACTACACATTTTCACACACTACACGTATTTTACACAGTACACACTTTCACAAACCACATGTTTTACACATTACACATTTTCACTCACCACGTATTTTACACAGTAAACATTTTCACACACATTTTATACATACTACAAACATTTTCATAAAGCATATATGAGAGATGTTTTGAGATAATATGTGATATGGTACGAGATGTAGGGGGTGAAATTGGAATTTTGATTGATTGTCATTACTAAAGTAGGGTTAAACTAAGCATCATCAATCACAATAATACCCATTCCAGAATTTGAACCAAACACTAACAATGCAATCATGATTCCCATTGTGGTTAACCCCTCAATCAAAGTCATTGTGATTGCCATTGAGGAATTAATACCAAGTGCCCCCTTAGTTAAAGAAAAAAAAAAGCAGAACTATCAAACAATATACTCTCGACATGCATCGATTAAGACTCCCATGACAAGAAAATGCAATCACCCAAAAGTAAGTTCCTTGGAAGAATTGAAACACTATTAGCATACGAGAAGATACGCTTGATTATGAACAGGACCTTATAAAACCTCAGCACCCCTTGCTAGCACAAAGCCATTGATAACAATGAGAATGTAGTGGTAGTGGTGGTGGTGGTGGCAGTTTCAAAACAAAATTCGATATACAGTAACAACAACATGAAAGGCCTAAGAACAGAAATATAAGCAGCTGTCATTGTTTCTTTTCAAAACGTTCATTCAAGTCAACAAGGTGGTAGAGTAACCTCATTGTAACCTTCAGGTACCAAAATTATACAAAACTAGTGAAGAATGTATCATCTGTTCCAAAAACAGGTAAAAACTACTTAGGAGGCCATAAAAGGTTGGCCATCATGTTACATAACATGATACTTGATGGCATTTTCTATATCGTGAAGAAGCAACAAAAGGCCACTTTTTAACCACAAGAAAGTAATAATGGTCACATTAAATCTGTAATTAAAAAAGGCCAGATTATGCATAGAGAGATATAGAAGAATATTGATTCATATATCATTACTTTAAATATTAGCCACTTAGTACTGCACAAAAAGAGGTTACCTGACTGGAATATTTCCGTTCCCTAATTAGCAAATACAAAGTTGCAAGCAATAGGCACACGCCATGGCCCCAGTCACCAAACATGACCGCAAAAAGAAATGGGAAAGTGACAATTGTGAACACACCGGGGTTTGCTTCTTGATACTTGGCCACACTGCAATACGGTGAATCACAGAACAATAACTTTTCAGCTTATTCTCAATTGATGGATTCTCACAGGGACACAACATACAATAACAGATGGTAAAATTTTACACTTAAGACAGTAAGCAAGGAGATAAGGGAAACAAAACAAATAAACCAAAATTAAGATGGCTTGTGTGGAGCAGTGGCAAAAATTTATGGAGTCTAAATAATCATTCCCACTATGTCATTTCCACTTTTCTTTGCCTGCCTCAAAAAACAAGTAGCTAAGAAACAGAGTCAGAAGCACAAATTATTTAAGAAAATGAATCAAGCCATAGACTTTGTTTATTTTTCAGACAAATAGGTGAAGAATTTAACTAGGGTCAATGTACAAAAGTAAACTTGAATTTCCTTCTGCTTATCCTAAAACAATCAGCTCAAGTTTAACCAAATTGTCACAAAAATAAAGCAGATATCGTGTAGAGTGTGAATGAGAATCTAATGCTCTGTGATAGCTGAAGCCTTTTCTTCCCTCAGAATTTTTTTCCTTTCACCCTTCGTTTTGGAGTAGTTTGAGTTGTATTTGCTTCTCTTATCACAGATATGAAATAACAGGGCAATTGGAAGGCTGAGAAAAAAGAATCTATTCATCACTTCCAAGAACAGTGGACCAGAGAGTCTGAGTCTCACATCTTTCTTCATCCTACTTCTGGAAGGGAAGTGTTCATCTATTTCTGGCTTTCCTAATCTAAAGCTGTCTTGCTCTGGGACATTCCTCTTTTTCTTGTAAACACACTTTTCACTTAATTTAATACGTGATTCTGAAAACACCCTTGAATGTAGTTTATCATGCACATTTTCTTTTTCAAAACTTTCAAACAGCATTACTCTTTCAATTCTTAAACAACTTTTTCATTAGTGACTTATTATCTATTGAATAATGTCAAGTGACTCACCCATACGCATCAACAATCACTTGATATGCGGAAGTAAATTTATTTGTTCGAAAATATGTAGGAGGTGCCTCTCGAGTATGCAAAACCCGGAATATTGCACCAACTTGTGAACTGGAGTCATGAGTTGCACGCTGCATTGCATCCTGAATCTGCAGAAATCATAATGTAACAACTCAATATCTTCAATTCTGTATACAGAACTCCACAAGTTGCATTCCCATGATTGTCATTACTTACATAGTAATAGCCCCTTGCATATCCCATCCCCGCCCTCAAACCCATCCCGACCCAACCCAACTGTTGGGAGAAAAATTCTCTGCAGATCATGATAAATAAATCACCTGTTTGGTTGCAAAAATTGGACTCCAACCTTCTGCCACAAGACACTTCTTAGTTACATCAAAGCTGAGCATGTTCAAAGTATGGTAAATGGATTTTTCCCTCCTCACCTGAAGAATTCAAAATGGTATGTTAACAAAAAACAAACATTTTCTTGCTTTTAAGAAAATCCCCATTACATATATAACCAAGAATGTGAATCACTAGAAAATCTGTGAAACAAAATTCGTTCCTAAAACCCAAAAAATTGAGAGAACACACCAAAAGGTTCCAGCGCTCAAATTGTTCCCCAATAGATTGTAATAAATTCCCGCGGTGTAGCAGTCCAGCATCAATTGTAGTCTTTAGCTCTGAAAGTCTTCCTGAAACCTGAAAATGAAAGGCAAACCAAAGCTGCCTTCAATTGCAAGTTCACAAAGAAAATGTCTTCAATCCAACCAAGAAACATTGTGCCAAAATCTTATAACAGAATTTTAAATAAGCAAAAAGCCTTTAAATCCCAGCACAAATGTCAAGGTGAAAATCAAACAAATATATGCTTTTGCATCGGAAAGGCCATGAAGGTAATTACTGATCATTCCCCCACCCCTTTTCCCCGGGCACAAAATGGTGTTCCTCTTTTGCAGAAATAAAGTCAAAATAAAAGAATGACGTGAAGATACTTTTTATCAGCAACATCAGGATTAAACTAACTCCAATATGAACAAAAGCAGGATCTTTGCAACTTGATTGTTGCATCAACAGAGAGGGGAGAAGAAGAAGGGGACGGGGTGAGGTGGATGGGTGGGGATTTGTTACTAAAGAAAGAGCTGCAAAAACAAACATGGCCTGTAACCCTTTCATTCGACTATGGACAAACAGAAGAGAACAATTTCAGACAAGTACCTCTGTAATTGCTTGAGCCTGCTTACTTAGGTCTTCAGTGAATGGGTAGCGATTAGCCCCAAAAGCTTCACAGATTTTAAGAATCTTATTCTTGGCTTTTTCTCCAGAAAAGAACACTACAAATACATTCTTCTCAACCTACACAATCATACGAAAGATGAAAGATAAGTATAACAAGGGGAAAAATATAAGTCATAAAATTGCTTTCGCAAAAGTGACCATGGCAAAATCAGCAACTATCAATCAAGTATCAATAATCAACATCCGAAAAAAGAAGATTATGATAAGGACACAGACCATTAAAAGCATGAATATCAACATATGCTCTATATCCAGTTCCTAGTAATCAACCAGACATTCTGGCTAGCTCTTTACATTGTCTTTCATTCTTAAGAAAATTAAACGAAACTTACACAAGTAAAAGCAAGGTTAGATGCCTCGTCTCCTAACAAAATAAAAGAGGAGAAAAAGTAAAAGTAAAGGAATAACATTTCTTGTGAGGGCCAATATTCTCTTCCCTCCTGATTTTCTCCCACTCCATATATTTCCCAGGAAGATACATCATACAAGTCACTTAAGGCATTCCTTACCTATCTCTACAATGCAAATGAACATTGATACATACCTTCTCTCCTGAAACAGGATCAGTGACGAGTTCCTCAACTACGGCTTGCCTCAGGAACACATTACCCCTGGTAGCACGGAATATAATCCTCTCAAAGGCCATGGACTTTTCTCTGGGAACAAGTCCACAGATGAACCCCAACTTAACTTGCTTGGATGGGTCTGTCACACTTTCCTAAATGAAGCCACCAAAGAGAGTCAAACTAGTTATGGGAAAGAGAAAATAGTGTGACAAAAAGTATAAACACTTGAGTACTTATTTTGTACCTGATCTGTTATCAAAGGAGTTTCGAATGATTCTTCACCACCCCGATTTGATGCAAATTCCCTTTGTTGTGCTTCAGCACTTGTCTGAGCTAAGTGAAAAAATTCACCAGCCTGAAGGGGAGAGCCACTATCATATCAAAAGATGAAGGAAAAGGCTACATCTTTGAGTGGAAGAGTCACATAAAGCGTCATTCGCAGGGAAGGTGAACTTTAGGTTTCAATTTTACCGTCCAAACAGATGCAAGCATCTTATTTGACAGAGACTAATATTTAAACAAGTTACAGATCATGAGAGAGTTTCAAAACTAAATTTTTACCCTCGCTAACTCTCAAAAAGCAGAATCACAAATTAACTTAAACTCAATCCGACATTTGCTTTGCTGAGGTCAACAAATCAAAAGATAATACGTCTATGACTCAATTTTTATGTGTGAACTTATAAAACCAACACACAACTTTTCAGTACCTAAATAAGCATTTTAGACGATAACAGACTAAATATTTTGTAACTATTCAAAATACCACTAATTAAATGAGCTTTGTTCCTCCTTTTCTGAAACAATAATTTCTGCACAGCCATCAAGAAGTTACTTTATGCTCAAGTGTTATAGAATAATAATAAATGTTAGCATTCTTGCATCACTTCGGTACGTTGTTCTGCACAAGTTACGCTGTGTTTTTGCTAGTGATTCAAAAAAGCAATGGCAAAAATGAGAAGATATACCTTCTGCAATACAAGTTTATATTCCACTATTTCATTATAGGAGCGCTGCAACTTTTCAGAGTTTGAGTTTATCTCTACTAGCTCAGCCTCCTGTTCTCCAAGCTTGACCTAGCATATTTGAAAAATTAAAGTTAATGTGCTTCAAATTTAGAGAGCTTTAGTACCAATAAACACCAACATTACCTCCAGATCGTCCAGACTGATATCAACTTCTGTCACAGACCTCTCAGGAAAAGACAGACCAGCCTTTGACATTTGGTCCTTGAAAAATCGTAATTTACGTGCCATCTCTCCACATCTTTTTATCTGTTTGTTGAACTATAATTAGTACCATGTGCCAATCATTCCAGGAAATCGATGCAACAAAAGTTTCAAAGAAAAAAAAAATCCTATATATCCAAGACACCTATAATACACCAGTTATCAACCAAGAAATCAACTTTTGAAGGTCATTACAAAACCTACAGCAAAATACACATTATCAACATTGATCTAAGGTAAATAAGATTCATTTGACATAAATGTCCACCAACGAACTAAGAAATGCGCATGGAAATTGCAGTTAAGAAACAATAGACATTTACCTGAGTGGCATATGTTCGCTGGAACGGGCTCTTGTCAGCGTTCAGCTGAAATCAGAAGAGGCTCGTAGTCATCAGTTTGGGAGCCAATGCAGAAGAACATAAAATTCAAAAACATTAAATAGTGGTGGCAATTTGCTGTGGTTCTTCATTTAATTTTTTTGATTTATCAAATTCGAGAGGTAGTCACCTAATAGCTAATTAAGGGGAAAAAAAAGGCAAAAATACAAATTATGAAGCATCATTTACCGCTAAAACCCTAGCAAGGATCGATTTCCATTTTAGTTTCCGTATAAATCAAACTTGGAGTTATTGTTAAGTCAAAAACTCAATCAATCCTCTTTCCTAAGAATATATCTTCAACTAGATTACAGTTCTCCGGTTGCAAATAACTAGATTCAGAAAGCAGCAAGTAATTAAAAATCTCGAGTCAAATAACCCTAATTGAACAACATCGGTGATATAGCAAGACTCTAAACTAATATTGACGAGGATTATACAAGTCAAGTCTGTGCGGAAGTGTTCGCCCCTAAATTGCAATTATGTAGCAAATAATAGAAAGATACTGACGTCTTTGAATTGAATAAGGCCGAGTTGGCCGAGATAATCGACGGAGATGTGAGCGGACTCGATGGGGATAATGAGTTGGACCAGCTGCATCGGCTCTGACCTCATCAGATGCATTGAAGGGCAGCATCCTCCTCCTCCACGCCGCTCTCCCATCTTCTAACCCCGGATTCCTCTTTCTCTCTCTATCTGTGAACTGTCTGAACTCTGAAGTCCCAAAGTAGGCCTAAATTACACTGAACACTCTATCTAGTCCCCTAAGGACTAGTAAGTTGAATGAATGTATATCCCTCCTCACGCCTCTCAGTCTCAGTTGCGGTAACAGATTCAATCATAACGCTATTACGACTAGTGGTTATTAGATCATTTATTTCTTTACCGCCTTTAATTTTCCGCACCATTAATTCTCCGTAATCTTCATTATTATGCTTAATATGCCCTTGTCGTTTGCTTTTTTACGATCCTCGTCCCTATGGACTTCTCTTATTTCGCTTTTAAGTCCTCAATATTTACGGTGACCATCAATTTCGAGTAGGAAAGTGCCAAAGTCGATCAATTTCTATTCATCTTTTACATTATTCGTTTCCGGTGAATTTCAATTTTCAAGTTGTGCAAGAATAATTTAGCTTTAATCAAGTGAGTGAATAATTTTAAGGATCGCCGTAAGAAATACTTATATTAGTAGAAGTTTGGAGACATGTAATTATTACTTTTTCGGTAAATATAAAAGTTGAACGGCAGCCCTCAAATCTATAGTAACTTTTAATGGTATATAATAACTAGTAATACAGAATAACGTGAAAGTACTTTAGGAAACCCAATTCACTAAGAGGATGTTCAAGATGTTTTACCCACTGTGAATAGCAGCAGTAAGATCTAATTTACAAGCCGCACAACTCTCCTTCAAGTACAGGTAAATAAATTGCAGGCACGGGAGAGCAATTTCTGCTAGCGTCTCTTAAATTAATAATAATACTGCCATGAAATATGAATCCTTTTTAGATTTCCGAAAATTGCCTCGCATCGATGAACCTTTCATCATATTCTCTTCACATTGTCTCCATGGACAACTACAAAACCTTCACTAGCAAGAGTGGCTAGAGCATGTCGAAGCTGATACAAGCAAAAAATAGGCAAAGAACAAACTATCAGAGCAATGTCAGCACCAGAATGAGAAATAATGAGAGAGGGAGAGAACAAACTATCATAGCAATGTCAGCACCAGAATGCGAGATAATGAGAGAGGGAGAGAGAGATTTACATCACTAAGATGCACTTCAGCACCAGAATGTTGCTTCTTCAGTTCTTCTAGTATCTATTAACAGAATTTCATCGTAAATCAGGCATATGAAATGAGAATATCTCGAAAACTAATGAAAATCAAAGTAATTCTAAGTAAAACATTTCACACCTCCATCAGGCGTGTTGATGATCCACCTATTTGCATCTTCTCCATTATTATGTTGCGGGCGGTTGATATCAAATTCTCTCTTCTGATTCGCTCACTTGCAGAAACCCCAGTTGTAATCAGATCCATGTCAATGGTTCCTGCTCAAGAAATCAAACATATGGCCACATTTTAAATTTTCAGAAAAGGTGCAGGGGTGCCAAACAGCACATGCAAATTCTCTAAGCTAGATAAAATTGAAATAAAAATTAAAACTGAAGAACCAGACCAGTAGAATGGTCTGTTGCTGACTGCTGCAATGCAACTTCAAGAAGCCTGAAAGCCTCCATCACATCCTGCTTTTCAACCTATGTGCACAAGGAATGTAATTTCTGTAAACTATCATTACCCGTAAAAGTAGGCAAATTCACTAAATAAGAGTTTACCAACCCATTCAGAGAAACGAATCCGAGCAAGAGCCTCACTCAGGCGTATCAAGCTCTCAATTTGTCTTGGTGTTGCTGTTATCACCTGAAGATATACGCCAAGCACTTTCAGAAGTATTGTATCAACAAAGATTCATGGTCTTTAGAAAAAAATTTAACATCAAATTTAGAAAATAAGGACTAGGCGAATTATCATAATGAACTATAATGCGTGGACCTTCTTACTACTGCCTGGGAAATTTCCTCTTCTCCTCATCTCAACATATCCTCTAGTCAACTCCTCAGCAGCTTCATCAGAAAGTTGAGGATGTATATTTTTTCGTGCATAGCTTATGTAAGCAGTTAATATTGGAAGGTCTATGATGTCTGCCTCGGATGTCTGGAATCAAAGAACATTAGCTGTTTAACAAATGGAACTTCCAAAAATATTTGCAAAGTCAAACAAGTAACAACGTCAAAGTAAGCATACCTCAGGGTTTTCGAAGTGTAGTGCAACAATGTGCTTAGCAAGACGCCTGTCTGTCTGTTCGTTTGCCTTGTCAAGAATTAAGTAGATCAAATCAAACCTGTACAAAAAAAGCACCAGGTCATGGAGAGCTTTGGAGAAAGCCTGAGTCCAACAGACAACAGAAATATCGGAAATACATTTTTGAAACTATTTTCAGAAACTATTAGATACCCCACACACATATTTGCGTCCTGTGAGAACATCCAATCATGGGCATCATTAATGGTGATATGATACCATATGCATGCCTTGTCAAGCCTTGAAATTCAAGGTTGTATTCTGTAGCACTATACATCAGAATCTTACCTAGACAACAGGGTTGGAGGAAGATGTATATTATCAATCACTGATAAACGAGGATTGTAACGTGAACCAATTGGATTTGCACAAGCCAAAACTGAAGTTCTAGCATTGAGTGAAGCAATAATTCCTGCCTTCGCTATAGAAACAGTTTGTTGTTCCATCACCTGCAAAAGCAATTGAACTCAGGTAATACAACCATAACATAGCAATAAAGAACTCGATTTAGGCTCAACTTTCAGGAATAAATAAAGATGTTAGTTCTTCACCTCATGTAACATGCTCCTTGCATTATCAGACATCTTGTCAAATTCATCAATACAGCAAATCCCCCTGTCACTCAGAACCAACGCTCCACTTTCCAGAACCTACAAAGATATTCATGAATAAAATCCAAGTTTCCCACATTGCACTGCAATATGATAATTCACATGAAATAAGTATCATACAGTTTCACCAGTCTCAGGATCTTTGGCAACATAAGCAGTCAGTCCAACAGCAGAGCTTCCTCGCCCACTGGTATAGATACCGCGTGGAGAAAGCTTGTGAATGTACTGAAGCAGCTGGGATTTGCTAGTTCCAGGATCACCAACAAGAAGGATATTCATGTCACCACGGAAGCTTGCCCCAGATGGCAACTTTAGCGCATTTCCACCAAAAAGCTACATAGGATCCAATTGGCACAATGTCAGCATTAGTATAATAAACATTTGCAACTGACACTTATCTCGCCATTTAATTGATGATTCACTAAAGGAACCTGGCAAAGAAGTCCCTTCTTGACATCTTCCAACTCCCATATATTTGGTGCCAATGATCTGGTTAACCTTTCATATATATCAGGCTGCTGAGAAAGTTCCTTTAACTTTTCCACCTGCAATTAAAACAAGAACACTAAGAAGAAAAATTCAGACACAAGTTTCTTCACTGACAAAGAAGACAAGTTAACTACCTTATCTTCATAATCAAGAGTGTCATCATCTCTAATGGTACTGTTTTCAGTTTCCATAGGGTCTTCTGCTTGCATTCTAGACTTGTCAGTCTTCTTCAGGTGAAGACAATCAATGTATGTCTGAGGCCAAAATAAGTTGCAGAGGTTTCAAGCTTTGTCAGGTTTGAGCCCTCATCAAGTTTTCAAACAAGTTGAAATTAATCCAGGAAGGAAAAACAAAACAAAAACCTTGCCTTGAATAATGATTTCACTGTTCTCTGTGTTGAACCAATTCGGACACTCATAGCCCTATAAATTCCAGTGACCTGATAAGAATGAGAAAATTATATCAACATTCACAAAACAAATAACACATAATGGGAAGAAATTTAACTATGCAATATCTTACCTCGACCCTGTCACCAGGCTTCCCAACATCCACCAACTTATCATGCATCAACAGGCTCACCGTGTGAGGTGTCCCTCCATCTGGTATCTCATCAGGTGTTTCCTGGAGTCTCACAATTTGTTTATCAGCAAACCTGTTATTTGAAGCACCGTCAGTTGATGAACACTTTTAGTTGACCTGAACTATATGAGGATATGATTAGGTCCAAAGGCAAAATTTTGATCAAAAAACCATTTCAGTGGGTTTTAGGACTTGTAAACAGCTTATGAGGTAAACAACAATTTACTTTCCACATTTACTTTCCTAAATTCTGATACATAATCGCATTTTCAAATGGCACCACAAGCATGCTGGAATCATCTGCATTCAGAAATGCCATGTGATGCAGAAATTGTAATTTCCATCAAGAAGAAAGGATTTTGCAAACGAGATTCTAAAACATAGAAATAGAAATCAGAGATTTCAGCAAATATACAAAGAAGAAGCATTTAAAAGCCTCGTGTAGGCATCTCAACAAATCCCATAGACAAGGGCTTCTATTTTCAAAGCAAGCTGATTGAAAGGGTAAAACCTGTTACTTGGAACAAAGATTAGAGAATTCAGTGATCCCAACCATCACAGAAATACTTGTACTTGGTGGATGGATATCATCAGACCAAGCTATTAGCGTGGTGGGTCTGGTTCTAGTAAGTAGTATCAAATCACCAGTCATAGAAAACAAGTAAAACTATCATTGCTACGTCACCTGCATCTATTGTGAACCAGGGTCATGGAATTCCGAGCAAGACATTCTTGCTTACCACAAATCATAGGTTCATTAATCCTTCCTGCTAGCACGCAGAGTTCGAAAAAAATACTCAGTAACAACTCAAAATCATCCAGATTACAAAGCAATATGTAAGGCAATCACAGCAAGACGTGAGAATCATGCGATCATATTACCTCTATCCACCACAATAGGATCAGAGAAGTAGCCACATACAAGACATCTGAATATAGCTTCCCTGATCTCAGGTATGATTGAACTACAACGGATAATCATTCCCTTCAATGACACCATCTTTTCAATATCTAATAAACCAAAAAACAACCCATTCAGCATCGACTTGAGTTTTGCTAAAAGACATCAACAGAAAACGCCTAAAATGAAAGTTAACAAAAACAAAAAACTGACCAGATGGATTGAGGCTTCTCATGGAAGTCGAAGTCCTCAGATTAAAAATCCTTGCTTGTATATGCTTCTCAAACAAAGGGTTGATTCTACTAACCATGTCCATCAACACAATATCGAAAATCGCTAGAACTTCAAGAGGGTACCTGACCATTTTCGTATAGAGATCGCTATCATAATCAAAAACGTCGTGTGCGTCAACATGAAGTGAATCCCCTTCAATTTCAATCACATGGTTGATGGCCCTCATGTATTTCCCTTCAATTTGCGCAGGGTTCTCGCGAAAATGCCTCAGAAACCTTAAAATTGCAGCATTAACATCTTGAACGCTTATATTAGTGCCCCAGACGTACATCGGCGGGGTCTCATCAGCATCGTCCGCGTCACCAGCTTCAGAGGAAGGAGGGGCGTCATCAGTTGAGGAAGGTGTGGCGGCGGCGGCGCCAGTGGGAGTAGCGGCGGACGCTCTCCTTCTGCCTCGGCGTGGATTTGTGCTGGATGGATTTGGGGTGGCCTCAGGAGTGGCGAAACGAGAGGTCGTACGAGGCGGTGGCGGGGTGGCATATGCGGCAGAGGATCGGCGACCTCGCTTCAGGAGATTGTTATTACCGGGAGATGAGAATGTGTTTCCAATTGGGCTCGAAAGTGTGTCATCGGGTGAGGATGGACCTGTCATGATTCAAGTTCATGAGTCGAAATGAGAAAAGAATGTGTGAGTTTTATCAAAAACAATAACATTATTAGTGCTGAGAAACTAGAGAAATTACCATCATTGATGTTGACCGGAGATGAATCGGAAGCCATGATCTGTACGAGTGTGCGCGCGGAGGGTATGTGGTGCAGGAGTTCAGACTTCAAATGGGATAGGTTACTTTTGGCGGGAAAATATCTGCATTTTTAGCGCCAAATTTCTGGACGCTGAGGGCGGAGTTGTAGTGTCATTAGTTTGGGCTTAATAAGGGCTTCGTGTGGGCTGCTGGAGGGAAAACACTGAAGTTTCGAAAGAGGAAAAGGAAATGGATATTGTCCCGGTCCACATTTGGAATAATTCCTGAATTTTTTGAGTGGTCAATTCGTGTTGTGATTTATTTTGTGATAAAAAATCCCAAATTCATCTTAAGCATTAAAGCATACTGATATCTTAAGCCTGAACGAATGAAAATACATTTTCTCGAGTATATATTAAAGAATATAAAAAAAGGTGATGTATCATTAGATAGAAAAGGAAATGTTAAAAGACCATTCTTCATTCAAGTCAAAACTAATTGGCAATAAATAAAGTAACTAATGAGTAACATCGAATATGACTATGATGAACGACAAATCTAAACGAAATCAAACCCATGCTAATGCTAGAAGTCCAATGCAAACGAATCCAAATCCAAATTCAATGCTAATGTTATAACATGATTAGAATAAACCACATTGTAAACATGTTGATTTTGACTTTACTCATACTATTTTTTCACCACCTCAATTGTAATTATGTATTATTGTGAATGATGTAAAAAAATGTGAAATTTATATTTTTTTTACGAAATTTTAATTTTCAGTGAGCTATAAAACATGTATTTAAAAAAAATAGCAAAATCAACAAAAGAGTTGATTTTGACTTTTTATACAATTTTTTGCACACATCCCAATTGTGAACATGCATTATAGTGAATATTGTAAAAAAAAATAATATTTAAAATTTGTACAAAATCTCAATTTTTCATGAGTTATAACACACGTATTTTGTAAAAAATGTCAAAGTAAAAAAAAAATGTGTTGAATTTGGCTTTTCTCCTATTATTTTTTAAATACACCTCAGTTGTGAACATGTATTCAAATGAACGGTGTCAAAAAAGTAAAATTTATATTTTTCACAAAATTTTTATTTTCATGGTTTATAACACGCACGCACCTCAATTGTGAACATGCATTATAGTGAATATTGTCAAAAAAAGTGAAATGTAAAATTTTCACAAAATCTCATTTTTCATGGGTTATAGCACACGTATTTTGGTAAAAAAATTGCAAAGTAAAAAAACGTGTTTATTTTGACTTTTCCCCTACTGGTTTTTAAATACATCTCAATTGTGAAAATACATTATAATGAATGGTGACAAAAAAATAAAATTTATATTTTTCACAAAATTTTCATTCATATGTTATAACACATGTATTTTTAGCAAAAATGACAAAATCAAAAAAAAAAAGAAGTAGATTTTGACTTTTTTGTGATGTTTTTTATCTTATCCTCAATTGTGAACATACATTTTAGTGAATATTGTTAAAAAAATAAAATTAATCTATTTGGTTAGCTTTTTTCAGCCTAATTATCATTCCAAATCAAAATAACTTGTTTGTTTATCTTTTTATCCAACAAAAATATAAAAGCTCATTTTGATATTTATCTACTCTTTTGTTGACCACCCGTGGTTAACTTTTGGTGGGTGTATGAAAATTTACAGTAGATTGTGAATACATAAGGTGAGTAATGGAATTGTAGAAATGATATTTACGATGAGATGATTTTAAAATTAAAAATACATATTTTGTATTGATTTTAGTTTTTTTTTTCTTTCTGAATTTAAAAAACTAAAACTTTCCAAATTGGTCAGAATTCTTTACATAAAATATGTATATTCCAATAGCTGATTTCCATGCACATTAGAAACCAGGAACAGGAAGGCCAAAGGGATCTTGACGGTTTGGATTATATTGTTTTTAATCAATCGTGTAATGAGAAATACTAAGATCGTTTAGAAATATTTTTACCAATTTATTAAATCTCAGAACTGAACTCACCAAAGGGTAAATAATTAAATTAGTTGATCAAATGAATTATCCTGGCTGTATTACATATATATATATATAAAGTGAAATCTTCAAATTTTACACTCTTAAAGCAATTATATATGGAGCATTTTCTGTCTATCCGCGAGAACCATTACATATGCATTATGCACATATAAATGAATGAGACAGTATTGAGACTGCATGTTCATAGTTTCAACATGCATGTAACGAACCAGCTTTACAGCAAAGGAATACTGCTTGCTCTATCACTTCATAAACTAAAGGAAAAATGTATTACGTTGAATAAGGCGAGCGGGAACAAGCACCATTGCACCCTGAACCACGGTAACAAATTCATCCCAACTCATTCATGGTAATGTGGCGCGCGGATGGTTAAGGTAATTAAACTTAAGTTGGTCACCTGAATTATATTTAAGTTTCAGGAGAATACAGGTTTTATTATTTTCTCTCTTTTCATTCTTTAAGAGGAAAAAATGGACAGGTTTCATGCTTGACACAAGAGTTTATTTTACTTTCCTAATTACTTTTGTTTTTTAATTAGTTTATTTTTCCTAATTAGATGTCTTTCTTTTGTTTTATAATTAGGATTAGGGTTATTAGTTCTATATAAACCCCTGTATACCTTGAGAAAAATAGAGATAATTCAAACAACTCTTATTAATCAGATTTTGATATTTTAATATCCTTTAAATTTTGCGAAATTTACGTCTTTTGTGTTTTTAGTTTCAATCCCTTTAATTTATCATATAGACGGAGTAAGAGAGATACATGCTCATTGATATATTAAGCTCATCAATATAGTTAATTCATTCCTGTCTTCATCAAATTAAGGATCGATCACCTCCTCATTAATTTCCTAAGTTAATATATTCCAAAATTACAGTATACTAGTACTGCTACTGATATAGTGTTATATAAATGAAGCGAATGCACATGCATGAAGTCCGTACAAGAACAGATTCTTTATCTTACCCTTACGGTGCGCGCAAACCTAAAAAGCACAACATCAAAATATCATTATATCTACTCAAATAAGTCCAAATATCAAAGTTTAATTAAAATGTAGGAATTATTCCTTTTGAAAAAAGCTTTGATGCATGCCTGCTGGTGCCGGAGGAATTGCAAATTAATATAGATGATTAGCTGCATGTTAAAGTTGATATCACAGTATTAATTATAATTAAAAAAACATCACTATCTGCCCCGAACATACATATTAGTGTTGTAAAGATATATACGTGCAGAAATACATGATTAATTGGTTCTCATCATGCTTCGTGTTTCTTTAATAAAACAAAGAAAGCTCAGAGATCGATCGTCCCTTTCTTGAAAAGTTTGCATGGTTTCTCCTTCCATAAAAAGAGTGTTTTTAAAATTGACAAAATGGGAAAGTATGTCATCTAGAAGACGGGCTTGATGAGTAAGCAGCGAGTTAGAGTGCATTCTGAGGATTTCATAACGTGACTGATCGATCATCGGTGTTGATTCTAGTTGCATCTAAACCGAGCAGAACCTTTGCAAGAAATGAACTTTGGTATAACCTGCTGGGCCTTTTTTTCTCCTTTTAGTACTTAGGGATATATTCTTCCTGGGGTTGTGTCACTCACACTCCCAATATATACTCTCAAGGGGTATCAATCTTTTTCTTTGGCAGTGTTAGTGTGAATGTCTCTTTAGTATAAAAGGTTACACATGTGGCTTTGTAGGTGCTTTCAGCTTCGAGTCACTATCATCTAAAAAATATTTACAAGATGCTTTGTCCATCGTCCATCTTTTGGCCCCCCACCAATAATAATATTATTATTATTGATAGTTAGGTTAGCTTCCTTGCTTATGTCTAAATCCAGTGATTCTGTTCGATGTCACACACTACCAAAGTGGGACAAACAATATCAAGCGAACCATTCGGATTTAGAGTTCGATTTCTGTAGAATGCATGTGAAAATGTGTGTTTAAAAAAAACAATAATGCAATTCTTCGTATATATAATGACTTGTTATCTTCTCTCACCATGACATTGGTGAAAAATCTCCTGGCTATTTCCGGCCAAGACCAGCTCAGTGATACGGATAGTATAAACGGGTAAACTTGCTTAAAACAAAATAACCAACTCAAACACTAAAAGGTGCTTAATAAACACATACTAAAAGGAGAAGTACGAGTACTTAATAAATTGCTTCGCCACGAAATTTTCTTAAGGCTTTTCATCCGTTGTAGTTTGTTTCTGATCCTGGAACTGGATGAATGAATTAATACTGATAATTAGGATCATGTGCACGGCCGCGCCTAGTGCTCCAGCGACTGTGTGAATGCTCAGCTTAAACGTGTGCCGCACATTGGAGTTGTTGTTCATCGTGGAGAATTAGCATTAAATTAATTATTATCCAAGATTTACGTACCATAATGGATACATACATTTTAGACACGAATTTCAACCTGTTTGAACCCGGCAAAGAGTCGGATAATTAGGAGAAAAGTGGCTTCGAAATTCATTAAAAAAACACTTGAACACAGTGGTATTAACAAGATGTCAAATCGCAAGACCACACACAACATATATATTCATGATATTATAATCACAGACGAGATAATAATTCTTCATTGGAATTAACAAAAAGATCAACACAGAAAAAAAGATTGAGAATTTTGATTATCTTATGTTGTTTTATTAATTTTCTTCAGTAGTGACAATGTTACTAAATGTCAAAGTAGTTAATTAATTAGAAGAGTAATTAATGTACATAAAATGTGGGGGTCGAACGAGTGTCACCAACCAACAAAATCACCGAGTTTGTCAAGACTTTGGGTATTGAAAATATTGTGTAGCTGCGACAGCAGTACTAAAAGGACTAGGGTAATGAGAATGAGGGGAGGCAGCAGTGCTAGTTGAGGTAGCTGTGGCAACGAGATTTGGTCGCCGAAAGCCACCACAGGAACTCTCTCCGGCAATGTAATGATTCTCAGGGCCTTGATCATAAAGTACCCCCTTGAACACATGCCCTGCTATGCTTACTGATGCCTGATATGCAAACTGATCCACCACATTATCCATTGAGCTCACTCGAACGCATCTAAATACAGCCGGAATACTCACTTCAGCTGGAAAATTCTCTTCTATCAACCCTATAATCACACACACAGAACCAACATTAAGAAACAAATCCCAACTAATTAATTATTAGAATATTAAACAAATAATTTATTTAAGCTGTCTAGCTAGTTAGCTGAGCATAGACTCACAAAAAAGCTACACTTGAAGTAATTAATTTCTCTAGTTTTTGTAGCATAGAAAATTTAACCCACCTGATCTTATAGCTAGCCAGCGCTCTTCAAAGGAAACAGCAGCCTAGGGTTTTTGGTTAATAGAGTAAAGAAAATTCAACAATATGGTTTTAACATATAGTTTATGAGTAGACTACACGATCGATCAGCTCCCTACATATATATATATATATATCACTCTATAGATATGTGCATGAAGACTGTGTGTTTGTGTGTTATATGTATGTCTGTTGTGGAGTTTGAAGAGTACCTAACGAGGGATTCTCTCTGAATCTTTTAGGTTTTGGATCGGATGGTTGTTGCTGGTTTTGGGGATTAGAGGAAAGTTGGTGAGGATGCCTAGGACGTCTTCTAGAAACAGGAACCCAAGTACTCTTAACGTGAGTTGGGCACTGAAATCCTCTGGTCTTGCAGCAAGTTCTACACCTCAAGTAAACGCAATCTTTCTTTGCTTGGTTTCCGCAGTCTTGGCACCTTGATGATGAGCTTCCTACCACTGCTCCTGATCCGTCTTGTCTCATCATCACAACTCACAAGGGATTCTACCCTTCAGTACTAATCATGTGCCGGGCGCAATCAATCTACCCAACAAAGACTTGTTTAGTATTTTGTGTGGGCAATCAGAGTCCATCTCTTTCGACTGTTGGAATTGAAGGATTAGTTTGCGATGTTGTTGCTAAATTTGGGAAGATCTATCTGCGGTCCTGCAGGTTTTGGTTAATTCTTCTCAGTATCGAGCACACGGTTCAACACAAAGAAGGATAAGTAAGTACTGATCCTACACAAGGGGTTGGTTTCAAACTTTTTTCGGTGCACCTTTGCAACAATGGAATTTTTTTTTTTTATATAAATGGATCCTCTCTCTGTCCGTACACGTACTACAGTGGATTAGATTCCCAATATTTAAGCAAAGCATGGCAAAAAATAATGAATGCTTATTCATTGAAAAAGTATTAAAATTCTCACATAAATATGTCACCGTCGCCATTTTAGTTTTATTTAGAGAAGTTATACATGAAGACTAAAGCATCTAAAATTATATATCCTCTAGTATTGAAAAAAAAAGGAAAATATTTGATATTGTGATTGTGAATATAGCATTATTGGATGAAGCTCGGATATTCCCTATTAAAACGCTATCAAATACTTAATGAACATTAGAGAATAAGTATTAAATATACGTATTAAAATTTTACATAGCAATACATGAAAGAGTGATACGTACAAAAGATCCATGGGTAGATCAAACTGAGCTGTATTGAGTTTTGCTGTTTTTAAGCAACAGGTTTTCAGTCAACCATTAATCTGGGGGGACTGTGAATATTAGTACTAATCTGGATAGCAATATGAATTAACAGGAAGTTGGAAATTCAAAGGGCATAGGGATTCTTGATAGAGGATCCCAGTAGTTCCAGGCACTGACAGCTTTCAACCCCTGCTCCTGCTGTCCTATTTCCGGAAAACCCGCTGCTTCATTTGTGACCCGTCCTTCCCTCTACAAGACTACATCAAAAGCAAATATAAAGATGCGGGAGAGAACAAATGCACGCATACAATGACTGGAGTCTGGAGGAGCCTATGTCTGCCAATTGCCGAATGACAGTTTAAAAAGGGAAAAAAAAATTAGGTTAGTAACTGTACACTTGCTTTAATTCATCAGCAGTAGCAAACATACACAAGAAGTTTAATTTCCTAACAATCGAGCACTGAGTAGAGTCAATAAAGCTGATATTTTTAACATTAAAATCTCTAATTTAATCTTCGTTTGGAAAAATACGAGAACCAATTTTCTTTCGGGTACAGAAGTGGTTTAAGATTTACACACATGAGGATAAAATATAAATTTGTTTCTTTATAATTATTATAAGTAAATATAAACCAAACGTTTTTATATTGTATTGAATATAAGACATCGTATTCTTTGTGAGATCAAAACTATTGAATATCAAACTTGTTATATAAAGATTTTCATCAAATTATTTTTCTTCCTGGTGGCCGGTTTAATGAAGCTATTCCCCGGTACATACTGTAGTTCCTTACCACTATTCCTCAAAATTATAAATCTGATTTGAATACCTCTTATTCAATATAAGTGTCGTTGGAGGAGTTTTCATACATATTAAAAAATATCTTAAAATTACTAAAAAAAATCACTAATTAATGCGGATCAACATTGATAATAAGTAACAAATTTTTATGGAAACATGTGTAAATTAATAAAAGTTGTTATCTTTCATCTTATTAATGAAGGGTAAAGTTGTAAGTAAATTATACTTTATATTCAAACGACACTTAAATTGAAACAAAACGTAATAGCTTAATCATTTAAGCTTTAAAGTGAATTAGAGGGAATATCATTTAATGTATCAGTATGTGCGTCACTCGTTATAAATGTGATACGAGTTCTTTTAGATAAAATTAAAACGTTAACCAAGTAATGAATGTACACTAACGGATAAATGATTGTACACGAGTCAAAAATCTTATAGAGTGATATATGAGTATATACAAAAGTGATAAAAAAAAGTGAATACCCAATTAAGTTAACACATGAAAGTCTTGAATGAAAATACTTGGATATCCTCCAAATGACAAACATTCTGAAAATAACTACATGAGTCGTGACTAAAGGTGCTGGCTAAGAATCACACATTAACTTTGTGTATTGCATATTGTTAAGTTGTTTGATCATTAGTTGATGATTAAGATCACAGCAGTTATGTATAATCTTGTCTGGTGCCTAGCATAAGGTTATCACGGACAACATTTATAGGGGCCTAAAGCATAGGAATCCTCCTATGCCCGAGCTAGGGTCAACTTAAGTAGCCTAGTAATTTTTGACGGTGTTCATTTTCCGATAGAAACAAAAAATAGATTCCCCCATTTGGGGGCATTGGATAAGAAAAGAAAAGGGGTCTGGCTGTCTGCCGACTGCCGCTGCCCTGACTTGTAAAATAAGCACTGTACAGTCAGTAAGACTGGATTTCTGAAATCTTAAAACTGGACTTTTTTTTTTTAGAATCATGCTGTTTGATATCATGTTGGATGTTCGTTGTCATGGAATCAATCTATCGTTGTTCATAATGTTGTGCTATCCTTTTGTGCCATTATATGCTTCAAGTTTGGGCTTTACTAAGATGAAATCCAATTGAAGTTCAGACTAGATTAAAGCGTCACTCGGCTCAACAATCTGATTCCCATTTGATGATCTGGCCGAGGTGAGAAGACAACTATACTTCAACTTCTAACCCAATACATCAGATCGTTTATGGTCCAGAATTTCGCAGCATGATAATTGGGACTCAGTCCGACCCTTTAGCAGTTATATTAATATTTTCCTACACCATGGTTTCACTTCTTAAAAAATAAAAAAAATAATTTTCTTACAGAAAAATGTTTAAAAAATTCACTACACATACTTTTAACTCAATAAAACATATTTAGATTGGCATACTGTAACAAAAAACTATAAAAAAAATAAAATTTTTTAAGTTTCGTAAGTTATAACCTTCAATTTTCTGAAAAAAAAAATTCAATACAACATATTCGGATGATTTTGTTACCAAAGCAAAAAATACATATATATATAAGCTAACTAATTAATGTCAAAAATTTAAAAGTAATTTTTTTTAAAAAAAGAGTTAATTTCCCTAAACTATAATTTTGGATTTTTGGAAAAATAAAAATTAATATGCTTTAAACTACTCAAATTTAAAAAAAAACAAACATTTAGATTGGTAGATTACCATAAAAATAGAAACATAATTCGAAAAGAAAAAGTGGAAAACCTTAGACTAAATCCCACTACATACATGACAATTGATACAGCTTACTGGAGTTGAAAGTTTGACATGAAATCTCAAACTGTGCACTGAAACTTCGATGGAAACAATCTTTTTGGTGCCTATTTCCTTTCAAAATTATACATCTAAATAGAGAGGATATTAATTACACCCAATGACGATAACTCGTGTCCTCTCTTGGGCGACAACTATCATCTCCATTCTAAGCAAGGGCAGCGCCCGAAAACACGGGAAAATACCCTCAGTCTGTACTCAGCTCTCACAATTTCGGAACAAAAATAAACATATACCCCAAATTATAGCGTAAACAACGATGGAATCAATAGAAAGGCCACCAGGGCCAGAACCCAAAGTATCATTCATTGTCTTTCGCATGTCTACTACAGTCCCCTGTCTGAACTGCACAAGTAAAATGAAAAATGTATCTCCTACAGCAATATATACCTCAAGAAAGATGCACTATTAAGGTCGAAACCAATCTACTTCCAAGGGAAATTTTTTTTTGCATCTGTAACGCCTTACTGCAAAAATCTGGTGTATTCATCATGAAGTTCTCCTAAATTGCTTGGTAGTTTGGGGATGCTCTTCGTTTCCCTAATTGACTCAGTCCAATTCAATCAATACAACATCCAACAGTTAAATGATATACTAATCTGAAGAAACCCCACCACTTTTGGAAAACTAAAGAAGACAGTGTTTGAAGAAGCACAGCTGTTAGTTGTAATGTATTGTCTGCCAACAATCTTAATAGTCTCTAATGTCTCAAATTATAGTATTGGAATTCTTAGCCTGGAAAATCTTGATGTCTTGGGCTTCTTGTTTTACAGCGCTGTGTTTGAGGGAGCTGGAAACCAAGAAAAAGAAAAAGCTAACTTAATGAAATATGCCCAATAGATTTAGCAAAACAATGATCACCAAGAGAAACTTTACAACCTCAGTTGTGTTCTCATCAGCTAACCATACTAGAGTCCCATTCTTTCACAACTTAAACAAAAGATTCTATTCCCTAAAGACTTCAATATCCCTGCCCTATTAAGAAATTAGGCAAACTCAACAGTAAAGTAAGCAAAGTCCAAGGTTACTAAATCCTAAAGTTTCTACCAGTACAACTATATCTTTCCTAGTAGCTGCTTTGATGTATCCTGCCTCTGGACAGTCTAGAAAACAGCATTGTACTGGCACCACCACTGCACCTATATGTCTCAAGCACAATATGCACAAAGAAAACCCATTGATTTTCCTCCAACAAGTATTCTTATGCCTAATTTCTACAGTCTGCACAGACACTAAAAAACTAGTATCTGATATGTACAAAGAAAACACATTGATTGTCCTCCAACAAGGATTCCTATGCCTAAAAATAAAGGAAGCAGAACACTAAAAGAAATTAAATAGTATTAATTTAGCTCCACATTCTGCAGAGACACTAAAAAAACAATAGTATCTGGAAGTAAAACAAAAGTGACACCCAGCACAATTTAGTTATTGCTCAAGAAAAGGTGGAACGCAAATCCGTTCTATATCAAGACATCATCTACAAATTATTCATGCTACAATACTGGGAGGGAGCCTCAATAAATCCAATATGCACTCAAGTTTCAACAAACAAAACCACCACAAATCGCATCACCCAAATCAAAATCAAATTGACAATTCCCAACACAATGAAACGCAAATTTCACAACTAATATACCAATTCCAAGAACAACTACAAAAGCATTCAATTAAACCCATATCATTTAGCAGCTAAGAGATGGGAAAATAGAAATTCGTTAGGCAGATACCCTTATTTACAGTGATCGAAATCCAGACGAACAACTATACTTAGAAAAGGCAAGGTTATATAGAACCGAAGAATAAGCCTAATCCAACCAGTCCTACGTACTTACAGAACCCCATTCAGAGATAGATCAATTTCATTGAAGAAAAGCCCAGTTACCACCAAAGAATATTTACTAAATGTAACTGTACTGGACACCAAAGCCATGCTTTCCGTGAACACACCCTGGCCTGTTGTAACGATAAGGCAGCCTCTTGGCTTTGATCATCCTTGGGCATGCCCTTTTTCCCAACTTCCTGATCCTCTGCCTCCCAAACTTATCAATCAAATCCCACGGAACCAATTCATCGTCCAAATCATACCCATCATCAAAATCATCATCGCAATCATCACCATCTCCATTATCATACACATCATCAGCAGTAGCGACATCAGTCACCACAAGGTTCACGATTCCACCGTCACCGTCACCGTCGCCATCATTTAGGTGATGATGGAGTTGGGCTGAGGGGGATCCCATTGAGATGTCAGAAGATGGCGACCCAAACTGAAGCGGACTTTCTTCTTTTGACTCAGGAATGACTTCATCACTCAGGTCCTCTTCAGTGAGGGAGAAATCGTCCAATTCACCTTCTTCCTCATCGTCTGACAGGTTGATGAACTCCCAAGCGGACAAGTCATCCACCACGACGTCGTATTCGTCAAAAGATTCAGACGGGCTAGGTCTGTCAGCCATTGATGCGGCGGTTTTCCTCCCGATTCTCAAGAGTTTCAACATTTTTCTTTGGCTATTCTTTTGGCTGTAGGGGGTTACTGGGTTGGAGGTTTTCCCTGCTTGATTTTCGTCTTCTTAATGAGGAGGGCGGAGATAACTGTAAAATTCCACGTGGCATTTAGGGAGTTATTATTGGTCGATAAATGCGTTGTTGAAAAACGATTGGCTTACAGTACGTGGAACTGGGATGGCCTTTCATCATTCTTTTTTTTCTCTTTTTAACTTGGGCCAACTTTCAGCATGAATTTTGTTGCTGAAAATAAAAATTCGATTTATTACTCTTCTTTTTTCACACCATACCATAGCAAGTTAAAAGTTAAAACTTGAGTTTGACAGTGATATGTAATTAGCAAACCCCAACAAATTCAGTGCATTTATAGACCAGTACAATCCTTTACAAGTTTACATACACATAATTAATGAAACTACCCCGTTGTCCCATACGTATTATAATTGAGTAAACTGGGTGATAAACATTAAGACAGGAGAAAGCAGTAAATTTAACAAAATCGAAAATTCTAGAAGTTTTTTTGTTCGTTTCCTTTTTAACTTTTGTTTATTTCCTGTGAAGTCGTTAATCATTTTTACCCAATGACCAAGCAAAGAAGCTAGTGAACATAAAGTTAACGAAAGAGGAAATGAAAGAAACTTGCAGAATTGTGTTGTGATCCGGCTGCAGAATACACGTTCGTAAACCCATAATTTCCCATTAAAGATGAGAGTTATTGTCCAATAACAAGGAAACTTTAACTGCAGATATTTACACTATACATGGACATGGAGTGCCCAAAGTTCAAGATCTTATATCATGGTTTCATGGGGAAGGAAGAATGAAATGGGAGGGCAGGCAAATTATTGAAAAGGTAGGAGGAAAAACATGGCTAGGGCCTAGGAATGAAAGTATACATCACAAGCTGTAATGAGCTTCTCATACCACTTTATGTACTTCTTATGCAACGAAATGATAAAAATCCACAGGCTCTGTTATCTTTTGAATCCAGAACCTGGAAATAATAATCCCAGGCAATGAAACCACAACTCATTTTCCAATGGCGTTATTGTACCTTTCCTTGGAGAAATTGGACAATCTCCTCTGATCTTGATTTAATGCCTTTTAGATATTCAACAAGAACTCGCTGCTGGTAAGACCCACCTTCCTGATAACATAGACATTCATACATACACACAGAGAGAAAAAAAAAAATACACAGCAGCATCGGGACAAATAAAAAAGAAAAACTACAAAAACTAAAGAAATGGAAACATCTGTCTACCGTCCGAATCAAAGTCCTTTCTATTCGTTTCTTAATAACAGCATCCAGTTCCTCCGGTGAAACTTCCCCTTTACCAACAGTCAAACCATCAACCAACTTCTTATTCCATTCTTCCTGTGGAGCTGCATCAGAGCAAGCAGGCCAGTTTTATTACCCGGCAATTTGCCCAAAATAATTATGAAAACGAGGAACAATACTTGTTGACTACTTGTGAAGTAAAACTTTGAGCAGGTCAAACCATGAAGTAGGTTCTTGGTAAATTCAGGAGAGAGATGAAGAGTGCTGATAGACCAGATTACAAGCGAAAATGTAAGAGCAAGCACACAAAATAGCTTTGGCAACCAAAAACTTAAAAATACATGATGGGAAAAAAAATGAAATTCACACGACTAAAAGACAATGGAATAGTTACTGACAAGTCCACTAACTGAAGAAGCACCCCTCCAGCTTTCATGATTTAGGTAAAGTTAGGTCATGAAGATATCTGATCAGATTACCGAATGTAGCTTGCCCTTTCTTTTTTTTCGTTTTCCTTCTTTCTTTTTCCCTTCTGAAGGATAACTTCCACATACATACACTAGCTAGTTTAAGGTTCCCTCACCATGAGCCCTAAAAATTCCTCAAGTGACTTTTGTGTCAGAGAGAAATGAGGAAAGACAGTCAAGCTCGAATGATAACCCAACTCAATTATATCCCACTAAAAAAACATGCGTCCGTTCATCAGAACCGATTGGCTAAAATTGAAAGCATAAATTTTGAATTGACATCATAATAGAATTCAATCTCACTTGTGCAAGTTAAATAGGCTAGAGGAGCAAATAAACCCTTAACTACCTGCAATTATGGTCTCAAGGAACTGCTCATCTCTTAACACCTCATTCCCTGTAAAAGCAAAAGCATGGTTTACTTAAATATGACCCTTTTTAGCGGCAGCATGAAAACTATAAGATAGAAATTTGCTTGGCTTCAGACATTAACCACAACTATAACTGAAGAGTTTCAATCAAAAGTGTTATATGTAGCAATTAGCTGATGCAGTGGAACTTGAAAGACCCAAATGTTCCCTGATGTAGAAAAAAGCTATGCCAACAAATTCCAATTACTAGAACAATACATGGCAAGAAACAGCATAAGCATGTGTATCTTGCTGTAGTAAAAATTGTCTAACAAGAATAAATAATGAGCTAATACAGTTCAAGTGCTCAGTGATTAAACATGTTTATTTGCCATATCAAGTAGTATCAATTCAAAATAAAATGGGTACCTTTTGTGGCATAACTACGCTTAGAGAGAATTCGGGAAGCATAGAGTTGCAGAACCTTTTGCAACATAGCCTCAAGCCCTGGCTTGTCTCTGTCTTCTTTCGCCTGAATATGGTAAAGAATGAAATCAATTACTAAATTCCAGAAGCTCTCCGCATTATTCAGAGAAGCTCTTCCAAATCTTAGGTCTCAGATCCAACACACCGAAAGAGAGAAAGAAGCATCACACTTAAAAATTGTAAACAAAACAGGTTCCAAAACATAACTCGAATCACTGACCAACATTCTGGAGCTACACATAGAACTTGTATTTATCTATATTCTAAAAGCAAGTTCCTAAACAAACAAGGACATTTGCTCTAACCCTAAAACATAAAATATCTTCTCTCTCAGCAATCTACTTGTGCAAATTCAGCTACTTCAAAAGCTCACAAGATGCATCATAAATTAGTTATGAATGAAGTAACAAGATAAAAGCCCACACCCACTCAAATTGATGAAGAGTTAGACATAAGTTTATATTTAGTGTACTTGCAAGATAGGATTTGCAGTTTGTGAAACAGGACCTAGGCACTCTATCGCCTACTACGATCACAGTTACAAGAGTACTTGCAAAATTTGTGATAATGCAAAACCTAATTTAAAAAAAATAAAATTGCATGCCAAAAGTAAATTATAAATGCTCTAACCTATCCGCAAAAGCTTCAAATGATTTCACTCCAGAAAATAGCAAATCAAGTAAAAGTAAGAGATCCACCAGCAATCATTTCAGAATTTATCTTAGCAAAGACTCAGATGCAGTCCATCGCCAATAAACTGTAAGTGGATCAAGGACCATTAAAAGATCATATACACTTACTTGCCGTAACTGTGCCGTAACTTCTGATAAGAACCCTTCATCCAAATGTCCTTCTTGTTCTCTTTGATGTAATTCCTAATATTATCAATCATGAAGCAGCAGATTAGTGTAAATTCCTGTAACAATATTCTTCAAAAGATCCATAGTGAATGTCAATCAACAGGTGTTTTCCTCCCTATTTAAACTCTTTGTACTTGACTAAAATAATGCTGATCTTATTTAAGTAACAAGATGCATAATTATGACGTTACATCATCTTTTTACCCTCAGGCTTCACGTTAAGACAAGCTTTTTAATGTGAACAAAACAAAGGGGGTCAAATTTCGAAACTGCAGAAGGAACAGGCCACAGCATACCACAAGACAGGAACAACTAGTAGATGATAGAAACAAGTGAAATTGGTTCAGTTAGAAAATGAAAACATACTCTCTCCATGAGATTTAGAACCTTGGGATCCCTAGGAGGCCAGTGTATCTCTTCCACTTCATCAACTACAGGTTTTAAAATTGTCTTTAGCACATCTGTGGCTGATTCTATTTTTTCCTGTGGAGAGTAAAGAATGATGTTAAAATGAAAAATATCTCACTCATATTCCCTAGACGGCTCTCTAAGAAGATAAGGAGCATAATCAAAGGACAATAGGGAAAAGTACATTGGTCTTGTGGACAAGACGATCAATCATGCTCATCAAAAATGTTGCCAATTCTTCGTAGTCTTTCTGCAAGACACAGATTGGGCAGCAGATTATTTACACAAATGAGTATAGGAGTCAGAATCATTCTACAAAATACATTGATAAACTTAGAACCATGCTTTATCATCATCAGATTTGCAGGTTTCTGCCCTAGCTGCAAGTCTTATCCAAAAGCTCTCATTGAAAGCAAGAATATTTTCTGCAACGAGCTTCCGAAGCTGCAAAAGAAGAAATAAATCAAGCAACTCCACCAAAAGTTCAGTAGTATAAAGGAATGTTCCTGCATATAGCAATGGGATTCACATCATCATAGAATAGATGAAAGCCAATAAACGTACAGAAACTAATAGGGAATCAAGTCATCAAAGTTCTTTGTTGAAACCATCAACTTCAATACTCAGTCTGCAATTATCATTTACTTCTCTATCTTTATGGTAAAGAAAGAGGCATTATAGTCATCATTCCAAAAATTTGTGCATACTAAGCCTTTATTGCCTGTAAAATGGGAATGAACAATCATAATACAGCACAAAATATGCTTTTAAATAATTACACACAGTGCATAACCAGGAACAACAAATTTGAGGGCAGTCACTAACATCATCATCGTTTGCATCCCTCAGCATATCTATGAGTCTATCGACTTCCACAGTCTTTTTGAATGATTCCTCAGCATTTTGTCCAACTGCAGAGGCCAAAGTTCTCCTGCTCATAATCCAAACAATTTGATTATCAATAGCTCCAACCATCAAATGTCAAAATCAGAGGAAACGAAAAATCAAATACTACTCCTGCTTGCATGGATTCTGGGTGACTAAGCTCAAATTTATTTATTAAAAAAATAATGAAAATTAATTCTGAGAAATAACAACAACAACAACACAGAATTAAGCAGATTCACAGTTTCTAAAATATAAAAAAAAAACATTTCGAAGAAACACACCTCCGTTTCCTTTCCATGAAATTTATGGATGAATATTGAATAGCAAGCTTCCAAGCATTGCATTGTCGGTCCAATCCACACTACACAACACAGAACGTTGCAAGAGAAGCATAACAAACAAAATCAATGTACTACTAAAACTAATAACTTAATTAAACAAGTTCAGTGGAGAATGAGAGTGTAAGTAGGAACCTGGTGAGCATGAGATGGTGCGTGGAAGACGCATGGAATTGCAGTCGTGAGATTAATAAATGTAGCCATTTTTAAGGCGTTCAGTTCAGCATGTTCTTTTTCTTCAATTTGGAAAAGAGGATTGGGGTGCCAGAGGACTCCAGATTCTGCGACTGATAAGCAACGGGAGTGGATTTGGGGGTTCTTACGATACAAACTACGTCGATACAATACAAAAGAGCGCTAATTTTCCCACTTTAATCGGGCCACGGGCTTGTTGATCCTGGGCCATTATCAGGCTGGTTTTTTAGAATCAAGTCCTCACTATTGGGCCCATTCAAATGCTCAACTTAATTGGAACTCCAAACCAGGCCTGATTTTCTTTGCATGATTTTTTGTTGATTAGTTTACTTAATTTTTTGAATTTAGCCGAATTGAGACTCATAAAGATAAAAGTTTTCTCAAAAGAGAAAAAAAAAATAAAAGAATATAAAAAGATAAATGGTTGTTTCAACTGTTTAGTTTGAAATAAAAATAAGCTTAGAAGTTTAATAAGTGTCATTTTAACTAAGAGCACACTAATTTAATAAAATAAATAAATTATCTTATTTATCCTTAATGCTTTATTGGAAAATGAACAAAAACAATTATTGTCATGTTATATTAGATAAACTAAATAAAGGATAAAACTAAAATCTTTCACATTTTTTGCATTAAAATATGTAAAATGACATTTATTTGAAAATAAAAAACATTTATTAGAGAACAGAGCGAGTAAATCATCTGTAGTTCCATACCATATAATTAATTGCCACATTTAAGATGACCAAATCTTATTAAAAGTACTACCATGAGTTTTGGTGCCAAGCATTTTCATCATCGGCCTGCTACAACTGTTTGGGCTCATTTCCCTGAATGGCTATTAAGGTCCAATGTGGCAGCATTCCGCTCCTCTTCCCTATGAAGGTGTTAAAAATGGTAAGAAGAGGTAGAATAAAGTACCAAAATTCCTCGGCCTTGATCCCCGTGACATGGTGCAAAGGTAAATTATGGGTATAGTTTTCCTTTGGGTTGGCGGTCTAATCAGTGGACTTGATCTAAAATAAATTAAAATGAGAAATAGGATGGATAATGCAACACAGAAATATTTTTATTTTTAAAAATTTGGCTTGCACATTGGCCAACCATGTAGATTGTAGACCCTCCTTGTCTATCTGTATAAGGTAGAGTTGGTATAACTCTTGAATGGTAGTAGTACTTTGGTTTGGTTTTGTAAGTAAATAAGTAGTACATATGGATGGTATTTGTTCATTCAAGGCAAACCTACGGACGGTTACAACTTTCTAGTACGGCCATCCACTCCGGTGTCCAGATATATCCATTTTCCATGTGACAAGCTTCGGAACTAGACAAACATACTAAACTAAGTGCATTATTCTTTTTCAGTTTTGCATTTTTATGGATGAATGGCAATGCTGCCGCCCACCAGGCCACCACTTACAAGTTGCAAATCTACGTATTATTGTATTTTAAGACTCTCTAAGTCCTAAGATCATCCACTGATCCACGTCCCTGATCCCTGTGTGAAAAAATCGTCATTTGTCATCTTGTGCTGTTCCGACGATTTTCTACAAATAATATTGTTTTCTCTTCTTGCTGGAACGTGCACGTCTGTGATTTTGGCTCACCACCGTTGAATATTGTAACATCAATATTCAACCATGCACAAGTCAGATGCTGGGAGTGAAATTCTCTAATTTTTCTTCTTTTTTTCACTCGTTTCTCTTCTGAGTTCATATATATACAATTAAGCATGTTTTTTCCCAGAGAAAAAAAAAAGGGTTTTCGACATATATCATTGACTTTTGGCTGGTCCTTTTCCTCATGGAAAACGAGAGGTAATAGTTCACCGAGATAACCTTTGAGGATTTTTTTTCAGTTTGCAATACACCTTCGAGTTTCTTTTCCCATCTACACGCAGTCCAATGATCAACCTCTAAAGCTGACGACGAATGTTTATTGGAATTGAAGTTGCATATATATTCATTCCTTGATTAGATAAGGACATACTATGTTTGGTTTCATCAAAATTTGTGATTTATTTCACAATTTCAAAATGACATGTTTGTTTTGTTCAACTTTTTCATCAAAATTTTTAAAACACAAAACAATGCTATACTAATTATTTTTGCTACAGTAATTTTTATAAATAAAATATTAAATTTGAATTTGAATTTGAATTTTAAATTTTAATAATAAACAATTATTACTAACACAATTCCCATCAAAATAAACTAATAAAATACTAATTCAAATTTAAATTTCAAACTTTTATTAATAAAAAAATATTCAATACAAATCCCAACAAAATAAAATCATTCATTCCAAACACTCTCAAAATATTCCTTTTTCATAACCAATTCCAAGAAAAAAAAAATTCAAGATATAATTCAAAAATAGCTTGTCCAAACGGAACCGTTAACGTTGTTATTCTCTTGGTCCCAAATGAGAATTCAATGTCGGCTCACATTTTTATTTTGTCTCAACATCATACTTGCTTCGTTCAAATATTAATCTTTAAATTGCAAAATTAAAAGGTTCTTTTTTTTTTTAATATCTCCCTAACACAAACTTAGCGGTGGATTCAAGTTGTTCGCACCTTACTTTCTCCTCAAACTATTTTTTGTCTGAATTTTTCGCCTAGCTACAGTTAAGACGGAGGGAGAAAAATCAAAGGATATAAATATGCTCTTAAAATTAAGAAATAAAACCTTTATTATTATATTAAACTAGTATTATATACGAAGACAATTTTAAAAAAAAACTTAGGGGAAAATATCACAAATTACTTATGGGTTATAGTGAGTTTGCGAAACATTGGGATTGCCCTAATGGCCACTAACTCAAACTTAAGAGTTGGTTGGGGTAAATCCTGCTTGAAAATTTAAATTCAGAATTTATTTAATGCACTATCATGATATGTAAGTTGGGTTATCTCCCTCTAAGTATCATGATCTACCTGGTTCAATTCATATACAAATATTAGAATAATATTAAGTTATTATATATTGCTAATGGCAAAAGGAAAAAAATAGTGAATTTGCAAATTTTCTATATTATTTAGTATGTTACTTATGTAGTAATTTTTATAAATATGAAACGTATTTTTTTAAATAAAAAATAAAATTCTATCAATTAATTGATAAATTCTAAAGGATAATATATAATTGTGGTAAATTTGCATGCAAATTAATCATCCTGTATGCAAGTTAAATCCTCTCCTCTGGAATTGCTAATGTTACAGCGTCCTTTCTTGATCGGGAGATTATCTGGATAAATCTGAAGGGGACATAATCATACGAGCAAGTCAGTTGTTTATTGCATGTTTGGCGCCATAGTTTATTCATATTGTACAGTAAAAAAATATGTCATCCATAACGTCATCAGATTAAAATAGTCATATTAGATTATTATTTTCTGTGTCTTTTAAATAATACCATGATCTCGATTACAATCGTACTAGGCTGGGATTTTATACTAGAAAAATCCGCCATCTCAAATTTTTATTTTTCCTAACAGATTGGACAAGATGCATATATACTTATTATTGTTGGAAATTTTATACTTTTATTGGGAGTTGGGTTTCACTTTTTGGATTTTAAATACTGAATACAGTATGTCCATACTTCGTTAAACTCAAAAATAAAAAATAAAAAATGTTCTCCACCTTTAGAACTTCATTGAGTGAGAGAAAAATATTGACGTTGTATTATTCTTTTTTTAATAACCCAGATTCCAACTCACTATTTTATGTAGTCAACTAAATTGCGGGATATGTACAATACCCCAAAAAGACTTGAAATTTCACAAATGATTGGATTTTTTGTTGTAGACAGAAATTAAAATTCTAACCTCCAAGTCCCTTAGATACTATAGATGATGAACATTGAGTCAACGCTTGATGTTGTATTACTTGTGTAATGAGATGTTTAAACTTTAGAATCCAGGTAGGACCATCAATTCATTTATTCCTCTTTACTTTACTAAATATACAGTGATCGACATGGAAGGCCAATTCGAAAGAATTTGTTTGTGAAAATTTTAACAATAATACGTGAATCCGACATGGAAGGCCAATTCGAAAGAATTTGTTTGTGAAAATTTGAACAATAATACGTGAATCCTTCAATTGCCAGCTTCTCGCAAACAGAATAACAATTTGGCAAAGGGTCCGAGTATGGCCTACGATGGCATTGGCATGCAATTATTGAAACAAAATTAGCCGTTTTAATCTTTACTCAAAAAATAATGATTTGACCCATCTGATTGTGTAATTTCTTCCTGAAACAACATTTAAAAGTAAAGGCTGTGATTGAGACGGAAGAAAGTTAAGGGCACATCTATCTATGTTCACCAAACAAGTTGAATTTGATCAAATATGTATTTTAAGTATATTTGTATTTTTTTGGTTGACCTTTTCTTCCCAATGAGTTATTAATCTCTTAAAGAGATAAATCAAATAGCAGCAACGAAAGCAACCGTCTCTGTTTGCCCATCAATTTCCAATTTTCCACAGGCCAGCGAAAGCAAGAGATTTCTTTTATATATTGTAGGGTTTTGAATCCTCTATATCATCTCTATATCATTGCATATATACATATATATATATATATCAAACAACAAAAATTAGATACGTATTTTACATTGATATTGATTGCATTAGTGCGAATTTAATATGTGATTTTTTAATAAGTCTAATTAAACAAGTGTTTTATTTTTGTTGTTTGTTACAGAAACTAATACGACTTATACAAGACAATGATAAAGTAAATCTATTGGCACATAAATATGAAATGAGAATGGTGCAAAAACTGTTACTCCTCTACAAATTTTACACATAAAACATAACCTATACTTAATTTGTTTGGCTGCATCAGCGCAGGACAAGCCCAGTTGCTACTTGCTAAGCAATAGAGAGGTATAGTGTGTACATAATACATTACAGATTGTTGAAGTGGGTATTTAAGAAAGGAAATGGTCAATAAATGAGTAGATAGATAAAATGCATCCTAAGTCCTAACTCCATACGGCCATGCCTCAGGCTCAAGGTGCAGAGTGCAGACAAGACAGACATCAAAAACTGAGAGAGAGTGAAAGCAAGTCAGGATAATTAAACTAGACCCAACTTGCATGTTGCCTTACCTCGTCTTTATACCTACACAACACAGACAAACGCTATACATATTGAGGACAAGAGCTATATCTAGCTAGCAAAATGAATCCATATATATGAATGATATCTTCCCACTCCCCCCTCTCTAGGACTAGAATCTAGCCCTTTCCATTCCATAGTTTTCTTTTAGTCAGCAAGATTGATTTATGATTCCTGAGAACTTAGCTGTGCTTTCCTACCAAATATTTGCCCATAATATTTCGTCTCTTTCCCAAATTTACTCCAACCACTCTCTCTCTCTCTCTCTCTCTCCCTTTTACATCTTCTACCTATATAGTTGGTCAGACGTAACACTATTTGCCCTTCTCAATCGCAGTTGAGAAAGGAACAAGGAGTGCAGAGTTCAAAAATAGAGAGCACGCATACAACGCAATAATAGAATTAATTGGCAGAAGTTTAGAATGAAGATCCAGTGCGACGTATGCGATAAAGAAGAGGCATCTGTTTTTTGTTCAGCAGATGAAGCGGCTCTTTGCGAAGCATGCGATCGTCGAGTTCATCACGCAAACAAACTTGCAAGCAAACATCTTCGTTTCTCCCTTCTACACCCTCCCTTGAAAGACTCCCCTCTCTGCGATGTTTGCCAGGTACATATTCACATCATAATCACAACTGTTTCATTGATTTCATTGTTTTGTATAATAGATTTTTATTGCAGGAGAAACGGGCGCTATTGTTTTGTCAGCAAGATAGAGCCCTTCTCTGCAAGGAATGTGATTTACCGATACACAAAGCCAATGAACATACACAGAGGCATAACAGGTTTCTTCTTACAGGAGTGAAGCTGTCAGCTTCTTCATCTGCGCACCAAACTTCATCCTCCTCGTCCAGTGTGTCCAATGCTGGCAGTACAAGAATTTATAAAAAAACTGAAAGCAACAAGGCTTCAACCATCAATGATCCCTTAAATTTCAGGACCAACTCAACTGCTCGGACCTCAGAATCGACATCAAATTACTTTAATGCTGAGATTGAGAGTAGCTACAGCAAAAACCAAGAGGGCTCAGTCTCTACTAGTAGTATAGCAGAGTACCTCATGGAAACTTTACCCGGATGGCATGTTGAAGATTTTCTCGATCCTTCGTGTTCTCCCCATCCCCATGGTTTCTGTAAGGTTTGCAGTACTTTTTTTTTTTTTTAAATTGTTTTGAAGATGGGCACGCACTGCTGGTGGGGTATATGTCTTGGTTTGCAAATCATACAGATTCAGTGTTGACGTATTCAAGAATAAAAAGGAAATTTATGTTTGTGAAGTTAATATGGTAACTAGAAACAGCAGGAATTTTCTTTTAGGCATTCTTCTTCTTCTTCTTGTTTTTTTTTTTAAACTTTTAAATAGAAATTTGAAATTTTGCTGATGCACTGTTTCCCTCTGATTCATTGCAGCCGCCATTTATCCAAGAAGATTTTGAAAGCACTCTTGGTTACTTTTCACCAGCAACACATTCGGCCTTTTGGGTACCTCAAACACCAATTGTGTTCCCAACTAAGGGTATTAATGTGCCTAATGGGTATGAAGAATTCAAAAACGTAATGAATCCAGGTACAAAGTGGAATGCGGATGATTTTAGGGTTCCTAGGATTAGTTCACCTCAGAAACCATCAGAAATTTTGTAGTCAAATGAATGGCATATCTTGATTTGGTTGACTTTGTAATACGGCACATGAATTGTCACCTTTTATTTTGTGTCTTCGGACGATTTTGGAGCTTTTGGCTCTAACCAAAGCATTCTGCAAGATGTTAATGGTGTATTCATTTTTTAACGGTGGAAACAACCTCGTTTTCTATCTTCTGAATTTTTTTTCGCAGTTTATTTTCTGCATGTATCTAATTCGTACGAGTCCCGTTCCAAGGCTAGTACGCAAAATATACGCATGACTTTCCTTTTAAACACAGTGGACACACGTGAAATTCCCATTTAGTGGCTAGTAAGTAGTACACATTAGAGAAGTGCATTTGCTGCTTTCTGTCATTGGCCATTAACTTTGTTTTTGTTTCTCAAAACGACAAAATAAATCGATCTTAATTGGCTGTTCTGTCTTCCAATGTTTCAAAGGAATAGATTAATTTCAGTTGCCTTCCTTAATCAAGATTTCAAGGTTTGTTTCCGGGTTTTTCAACTGTGAAATGTAGACTTCTCTTATGTTTACAAGAGGCCCTAAATCGAATGAAACTACGACCCCAACATTCTGGTATGATAATGCTTAACTTATCGCACAAAAACAAAATTGATCCTAGGATAGGGTAAAGAGTAAAAGTATTGGAATAAATTATGATCTTTTAGGCTGAAAGAAACTGTCAGAAATGAAATGAATGTTTATTGTAAATAATCATATAGCAATTTCGCTTAACATTGCTCAAAAGCCACATCAATCCCATCCGACTCAGACGAATGGTTGTACTTCACAAACTGTTGAGGCATTACATGTGCATGCGCTTGGCCGAGTCAATCTCCAATAGTCCAATGGGACTTAATCACAGCCTTAATCTGTGAATTAAGATTCTCTCACTCCAATCCACTTAATCCAATTGAGTCTACCCGAAGAACAATGTAAAAGCAAAATGACGAAAAATAAGACGTTCTGTGTGCTACTACTTCAATAAAACCACAGCTACCTCTGCTCTGTAAAGAAAATTGAGTTTTTAAGGATTATGTGTAGTGCGTTTGGGGTACTTGTTTACCCAATTCATTCATATGACAGAATAATGGTTTTTTGAAAATAAGAAAGACTCAGAATTTTATACAAACTGGGAAAGCATCGATCATGGTAGAAATATTTTCTTTCTATACATTACAACCCAAGTTCATAGGATACACCACAGCATAGTATTACGCACCGAGTACAGCAGTAGCTAGCTGGGGAACTTTACGTTTCTTCTCTCCTCTCCCTTTTTTCACTTTTTGTTGTCAGAAGTTCTCTTTGATGGGTGCTCTTATTTTACAGTCCCATGGGAAGAAATACAATGGAAAAACATCATATGCCACTTCAAGAGTTACATACAATTCAACTAATAAAAGAATGTTACCCGCCACAGCTGGAACAATAAGCAGGTGAAAGATGACAACCCTGGGGAAAAAGAAAGGAAGAGGAGCAATCAAAGAATTACTTACTATTATTATTTGGTAACGCTTAAGAGTATAACAAGTGAATTGATGTTGGAGAACCACAACATTGCCAATTTGGTATGAGAAAGTGTCATGCGGACCATAAAAGGCAAACAATTGAAAATGACAAGCATTCATACTAATTCAATTTGCATGTTCTAAACACCAAAACTCACTTCTACTGACTATGCCCATTAGTCAAGCAGCTAGAGAAGGCACATGTAATTGTAATACTTACTTTCAGTGGAGTACAAACTGTCAAGTGAAGGCGAAAATCCTATCAGCAATCTTGGTGCGGCAAATTGGGCATTCAGAACATGCAAGGGAGCAAGATTTACACACTGCAAAAGGTTAAACCACATGAATGAACCTAACTGATAAGCCAGAAAAAAATAATGCTCAGATTAAAGAAAGTAACTTACAACAAAAATGACGGCAGGGAAGAAGCATTGCTGCTGTAGGTGACTCAAAACATATTTTACAGACGTGAGAATTTGCATCTCCATTTCCCAAGTACCTGAGTTCTTTTTCCTTCATCTCTTGCATTCGAGCCTGCAGACAGGGACATGGAAGAACAATCAGTTTTGCAGCCGCTAGAGAACAAATCAGAAAACCCTTAGTAAGCAGATTTCGATTAGGATTTGTCAGTGGACCAGGTCAGGAGGTCAACAATGCACATTTAACCAAAGTTTATGGTAAATATTTCATACTGTAAGTTTAAGGTAAAAGAATTAACAAAAAGCAAATGAGAAAATAAGATAAACACGTTTAAGATGGTTTGGACATGTACATAGAAAGCCTTTAGATGACCCAATGAGACATGTAGAAAATAGAGAATTATTAATTCAAATTAAAAGGGGAAGAGAAAGACCAAAAAAGAATTCGAAAGAAAATATAAGAAAAAATATGTTATATTGGTGGAAAAGTGTGATCCATATAGCAGCCTCCACTTAGTGGGGAAAAGGCTTAGTTATTGTTGTTAGTGTTGGTTTAGTAGATCATTGACTTTCGCCTATGCCTATCATAAAATCGCAACTCTCACTGACCAGCACTTTCATTGGTGATTACCCTGCAACTACAGGGTCATGTAAACTTTGTACTAATTTATAAAACACCCAAATTTGAATATTCAGGCTGTGCACCATCTGCAATTTGGATGAAAATTGACCTTTTGGAGAAGAAAAAAACAGAGAGAAATACATGAATGTATATAAATTATAGACAAAATAACAAGAAGATTAGCAATATCAGCCATGTCACGCGTGACAGAAAGATCATGTTTACCTTAAGTCGTGCAACAAGAGGTTCTTCGCGATGATTGTCAGGAGATGGTGTTGTTGGATTCAGTTGTTGCCCAGCTTTTAGAATTGGATATTTGCAATCAAGGTTATCTATGTCGGAATCATTCTGGTGGTCTTCACTGTCATTGTGATTATTGTTATTCTTTAACTCTTGTATAGCACCCCCTTCTTTCTTCAACTGAGCAACAAGTACCCACATGTTAGCTAAATCATTTTCCAAAGCTGCCTCCCTTTTCTTTGCTTCTTCAGCCCTTTTTCTGTATTGATCTTCTAGAACTTCCTTGTCAGCCAAGGCAGCCTCAAGAGCTGCTTCTCGTTGTTTGCGAGCCTGCAACTCCATTTTGAGATCCTCAGGACCAAGGCTCCATACATCAAAGTCATCGTGGACCAGTCCTGAACCTTCATTTACTAGGCCAGACACCCGACCTCTGCGTCCAGGTCTAGAACCATCATTGTTTTTGCGATTGTTTCCACTTCCAGTATGCACGTTCAAACTTTTAGAATTCATCAACTCTCGAGCAGTCAATAATTCCTTCTCTAGTTTTGCATTCAGTAACGAAAGCTTTGTGACTTCACCGGCTAAATTTTTCAACTCCACAGCAGCAGCAGAAGCCAATTCCTTAGCATAAGAAGCTTCCTCAGACAATTTCTGATTTTGCACTCGTAACCCACTGTTCTCCTCCAAAAACTGAACATGTTCTAGCTTTAGTTTTTCATTTTCAATTTCCTGTGAGAAAAGAGTAGTCATCAATTATTTGTTAAAGCCATTAAAATTTATTTCTGTACTATAATTTGCTTTACGGAAACATATTACAACATTTTTGCAGATTTTTTGGCATTTGAACTCAGGATTATACATATCAAGTTTAACCATTTTAAAACACTCACACACCCCCAGCAATCTAATTACATTCTATCTTGTATTCGGTGCATGCCTAACCATTTTAAAACAATTAAACTGAAAATTTTCTCAAACTCTGACTTTATAGGACAATTGTGCGAAAGAAATTAGATATCAAAGGAAATAAGATATTCATTCGTGAAACAAAAATATATATGTATGAAAGACAATTAAGGGCTCCAGAACAAATACAAATCCAGGTTTTCTCTTCCAATGTTGTAGCCACTTTAAATCCAAAAGTAAACAAATCACCTGAGCCTGGACTTTTTTCCTCAACTCATCAGCATGTTCATCTAATGTACGTTGCTCAGAAAAGGGTGCAGAAGAGGGTGATAATTTGTCACCAGTAGCTGATGCAAGCTGCAGCTCCAGATGACTAGTTTTCTCTAGCAATTCCTTGTTTTCTGCACACTGACAAGTGCAAAAATAACCACGTCATGTAGAATACAACAAGATAGTGATCATCAGAGAGTTGAGCCCAGAAAAATGTGTAAGTTGGACTGTGGAAAAACAAACCCAGCAACATATTAGCATTAAATATAGTATTAATCTTGCACAGGTCTGACCTTGTTCTGCAATTGTTCCTGTAGGATACGGTTGTCTGCTGATTTGATCTGCACCAAGAGATCAAAATACCAATCAATCTCTAAGGAATATTTCTAGTTTAATATACTATTGAAGAAAGCAAATGTCAAGTGACTTCTACTTCATAAAATCTACAACAAATTTTTTGGCCAAGAAATGAATATGGAAACATAGAATCAGAAAATTTTATGGCACCAACCTCAAGCTCAAAACTTGTTTCACTACACTGGGTCATCAATTTTGTTAATGACTGTTCCACAAAGGAGTGAGATAAATGTTAACAGCTTGTAAGGTATAAAGTTACCCTGAACAGCTAAGTCGAAAAAATACAAACCACTTCAACCACACAGAAACGCGACAAAAAGCATCAAGAAAACAGAATTGGATATGAAGATAAAAAAAGATAACCTGCTGCATCTCAATGAGAGAAGCGTTACCAATCGATGCTTCACCACTCTCCACTATGCGTTGTTCTAACATCCTCATTTGCTTTCTCTTTTCCAGAATTTCACGTTCCAAGTTCTGAATCTAGACATGAAAGAAGAGAAGAAAACTAAATTTGCAGAAAACGCTATTGCAACCAGGTAGTACATAGTTATGCGCATGGGAGCCCTTTAAGACAATTTTTCCAGAATAACCAAGAGAAACAGTGTCTCACGGTCTCAGTCTTCATGCTGAGATATATAAGCCTACTCTAGTAGCCTTAAATCGCCTAATACTAGTTTTGCCCTTTAAGCTAAAAATTGTTATTAGGTGTCCTTGTTTGGTTTTGGCTTCTGCTTCTAGCCCAGTTTAAGCTTAAAAAGACATTATGAAAAGAAGTCCAGAGGCAACTTTGAAAATGACTTTGAATTTTCAAAATTTTTAAAGCAATAATATGCTTTCAATCTTCTAAACAGCTTTCTCCACCAAAAATGAAAAGAAGAAAAGAAAAAATGATACGTTTCCTAAAGCAGCATTGAAAAATCTGAAGAAAACAAGGAAAAGCCCAAATGAGTACATATAGCAGTAAAGTAAAAATGTCCATCCATCAATGGATGACTAGAGAAGCACAACCCCCGACGACATGTATCAAAGTAAAGAAACGAGTAGGATTGTCTGTACCTATAAAGGCAAGGACATCTTGAGAACTGTTCTGGATGGTTTAATGAGAATAACATTCAAGCTCACCATACAATGCCAGCAAATTACATCACAAATTAGCTATATTATTTCTTTTTATAATCTTTCCGATAAAATTTCCAAGCAAACATATAATTATTGGACTATGAGAATCAGATGCTTTCATGTTTTCATTGGACGTTGCACAAGTGTTTCACAATTTAGCCATATCCAGGCCCATCAAGACTGAACTGACCACTTAGCAATGGAGAAGGAAGGAGAGTAAAGTTTACTTGATCTTTTGAGCTTTCTGGATCATTTACAGACAGCTCAACTAGACGCTTCAAAGTACTAGTGCTGAATGCGATCTCTCCAGCAAGCATCTTGACTTGCTCAACAAGAAGGTCCATCTGATCTGACATTGCCATCCCATCCTAGAATCCAACAATCAAAAACTAAATTAGATTTTTCTCTCAACCCTAATGAACTAAATTTTGACAACTACAAAACCAGAGAGAAATACAAAAGTACTCAGAGTCAGTGAGAACAATCTACCAACTAAATTTTGTAGAGTAAATTGTTAGTGAAGTCGATTAAATAAAAGTATCAACGTAAAATGCCCATATCATGCTGGCAAGACTGCTTTCTGCTTGTTAGCCTTTAACAGAAGGCACTTGACTTGCTTACACAAAAAAAAAGTGAAATACAATGATGAAAAGTAAAGGCTGAAACATACTATTGGCAGTCTTGAATTACAGGAAGAACCATTGACAAGTTCACCAGCATGAGTTGTTTCAGTAATAGTACTGCCAGCTTGCGATATATCATCATTCCACTTGCTGGATGACAAGGAATCTTTCTGATTTTCTCCATTTATGAGTAAACAACCATCACGCACAACATCCAAATTCTGATTGACCAAGAGGATAGAAGAAACAAAAAACGTTAAACAAGCAGAGACATTTATCTAAATTTAGACAAATAAAGAACCAAAGATTGAGAACTGTATTAACAAACTTGATTCACATGATTGGGGACCATGATGACAACAAAAAAGAAGTTTGCATCGGCAATTGTTTACCAAAAAAGGCATAACAAGAGGCTACAAAATCTAAAGCCTCCTAAAGCAAATTGCATGGTCTAGGAATACGTATGCATTTATATTAGGATAAAAAGCCATTCACATTGCAAAATTATACCAGCAATGAAATATGTCAAATAGCTAAATGATATTGTTAATATTATGTCTAGCTCAAATAAATATCTGAAGCAGCCTTACGTCATCCTCACAAACGGATTGACCCTTCTGATGGCTGGATGCATCACTCAAGTATCCAGGAATTGTATTTTTAGAAGAAACAAGTATTAGCTTTGTTAGCCTCTGAATTCTGCTCATGAGAGCAGCCTTTGCTTCTTCCTCTTCCTCCAATCTTGATCGCATTTTGAATTGTCCTTCTTCCAACTATTAAGAAGACAAAGATAGTGGAATCAGAAGACAGAAACGACCAACTAACAATTCCAAGAACACAAGACTATTCATGAAATTGCCAATTATGGGGCTCTTGCTGGAAACATACCTGTTGTCTTAAGTTCATAATCTCTTCATGACTTACACCTACAAGCATGCCCTTTCTTAGGTGATCAAGTTCTTCTTTCAGACATGATATTTCTTTTTGATACTTCTTAATCAAAGATTTTTCATCAATAATCTGAGTAAAATAAACAAACACATAAAGAAAGCTATCAGCACACATCATTCTATAAGCTTCCAATGGTATTGCAGCATATCTAAATGGTAGCAAACCTTATTTCGTGATGCATAAATTTCTACACATTTTGCTCTGCTTGCAAATTTCAAAGTATTATGAGTTTCCTCCATGTTACTTGATGCAGGTGTCACTGTGCATATCAGCTGGCAAGGAAAGGAGCCACAAAAGTGGAAAAACGAAAAGGTGAGAAAAAGCTTAGCAACATGGCATGGCTTTTCATTTTACTTATTTAAGAGCTGAAAAGAATTACTAAAGAACATAGATCCATCCAAAGAGGAAAACCAATAATAGAAGATGCAGGAAAAATGTATGTGCAGTTTTACAAAATTTGCACAAACTTATCAATAAGACAAAATAGATTCCACCAACTACGCATACTTACAGAAACATGCCCGTGCCCACTCAAAGATGATTGAAGTAAGCGGGTTAGTTTGGAATCTCTATATGGAACATGAGATGCCTTCCCCTCACTTAGTTTTCCAATTACCTTAAAAAGAACAATAAAGCAACATTAAAGATTGAAATAGAAAATTAAAAAGAGTACAAGAAGTTAAAGAAAATCTTGAAGCGGCCTCTCCAAATCTGAGAGAGAGTTTTGTTCATACTCACAGTTCCAAGAGTAAGAAGACTTTTATTAATATAAGATCCTTCCTTTCGCCTCAGTCCAGTTGTTTCAGTTTTAGAGCTCTCAGATCCAGCTAAATCAATTAAATTCTATATCAAAGAGGAAAAGTTAGGCGAGTGAATTACTACATGGCATAAATAGTTTTGTTCTGAACGACAAAAGAATAGAGGCATACAAGCTGCGAAAATATAACTCCATCGTAATCATCCCCATGGGCACTACTCTCAATCATCTGCATCGTGGCAAATAACAGCATTAGAAATGGAAATAATTTAGAATAGGAATAAAAGAAACCATAGCAACGGTAACACAAATAGAGAACTCGACAAGTAAAAAACATTCAACAATAGGATAAAGGTTCAAATGAATGCAATAACTACAATAGCTATACAGTTTACAAAGCCATGTAAATATAATTGCTAAGAACAGATTAGGCATAAACATATGAGGATATTTACATTAAATGTTATGACAAGGGAATAACAAAAGAAAGTGAACACGGTGTTTACTTTAAAGCAATGTAGGCTGAACAAATCAAAATGCAGTTGCATACCAAAGTAAATATTGTGTGACTACGGCTACTGAATAGATTAAAGTTGTTTGAACCAACATGTCGATGCTCTGCAATTGAAGAGCAATGACTAAAATCAGAAAGAAGAAACTAGTTGAAATTTGATGACTAGCAACAAAATAAAAATATAGGATAAGTGAAACAAATCGGTTAGATACCTTCCCCTGCCGCAATAAAAGAGAGAGCATGTCCAGGAGACAAAACTACTTCTTCCTTTATACCTTCAACATAAGTTCCCTGTGAACAGAGAGTAAGCATAACCAACACCAAATTTTTAAGAAACAGGAGGGATACAGAAACAAAAATTTGAATGAAAATATAATTGCCTCATCAACTAACTATAGAGACCTGCACATCTTCTCTAACACGTAAATTTTGACCAGTTGGATCTAGCAAGTCATTGATCACCTAACATTAGAAATATAGAGAATGCTGCCGATCAGATAGCTTTAATGGATAAACTTACAAGCAATGTATAGAACTGAAGCAGAAAAACCAGAAATAATAAGAATTAGTGGAAGTTTAAGCTGAGAGCTATTTGAGCTAATATATGCATGAGTGCAATTACTTACAAAAGGCATGAGTTCCCAAAATAAAATGCAAATGTCAAACAATCAGTACCAACAATAAGAAGAGCAACATTTAAAATGTTGCAACTAACCTCATTGTAGATTTCAAGATACGAAACACGAAGCAAGAATTCACTTCCTGGAGTCTAAATGGTAAACAAAGTGAGTCATATGTCCCAAAGAAGTAAACAGAAAAAACTGGAAAGTAGAAATGGAGGAATGGAAAGGAATTAGGTGAAGGAGCAAAGTAAATTGACAGAATCAAGCAAGATGGTCAAGAAATTCATATATGAAATTGCTGAATACATGAGAAATATCACTGTACAAAAATTTCTAGGGAACTGCAACTTAAAGTGGTATAGTTAAGGCCATTAAGGTGTTCCTTACATCTTGAATGATACTGAAAACATCCTTTATTGCCAATGGTATGATACCAGGAGAGTTTTGGTCCCCCTGTAAAGAGCAAAATGTCAAAATGCCAAGAATAGACACATTTCTTAAGAAACATACAACACAGAAAAACTTATAAAAGTTTCAACTTGAAGACCAAAATATGCAACATTAAAAAAAAATCAGTATTCAAGATACCATGTGATCTATCAACCACAATGAATGCATGATTAATTGTGTAAAAACAAGAATTCACTGCACAAAAGTGAAGGACTACATTACCAAAAAAAAACAAAACCTCGACACTAATAGTGCAAAGTTGAAATTTAATGTGATTTCCAGGTCCTTAACCAGAAAGTAAATTTAATAAAAAACGAATATATCAAGAGCACAGCTCAATACAGCCATTGTAGTCATGAAAAATTAGCTTTATCATCTGCAATGGAGTGATATGTAACAAACTGCAAAGAAACCATCCACCCATTCAATGTTAACATGTAGAAAGTTCAGAAGTGACCACACTAGACACCTTTTATGTAGAGAAAATAAGAGACTAATACAGGGCAATGCTTCATTTGAGTGGCACTCCTATTACATCACCAATTAAATATAGTTGTACTCTAGAAATGTTGATCTTCACACTACTGACCAACAAAGCCAAAATAGGAGTTGGTGTTTAAAATTACTTACATGCATAGTATGTGTCTTCCCACTACTTGTAACACCATAAGCAAATACAGTTCCTGCAATATTGATATCAATCATTTGGGAGAGGATGATATCTGATATTAATCACATAACCAGCCATACAACATTATGCCTATCAAATTTTAGTACCACATTATAAAAATAAAAAGCAGCAGAATCCTTCCAATTCGGTTCTCGAAAGTGTAGTTCCAACTAAACTGTCCCTCCTATTATATTTTCCTACTTAAACATAATTTTGGATAAAACTAAATTACTTCATTCAATAACCTCCCCACCTTTCTGCCAATACAAATAATTAACGCTTTAAAAGTAAACAATCTGTATGCCTACCATTTACACCTTCCATTGCAGCCTTAACCACTGGTCGAGCTGCTACTTCATAAACCTCCTGCGTATTTGTATTTGATCCGAACACCCTATCTGTCGAAAATTAACAATTGTATAACCACTAGTAGTAAATTTGGTTGTCAATTTACAGCAACTTGTCGTTTGTATTTTTCGAATAAATCCAAATGTCGGCGAAAAATTTTGATCACGCGGCCAGGAATCTTACCGAATGCGTAAGCTGTCACAGGATTGTACTCATTCCGCACAATTTTATCGCCATCAGCATACCAAGAAATCTCATCGCCTCTCTGATATTCCCGCTCACTGCCACCACAAGTTCAATAATCACAATTCACGTTCACATTGTCCCCAAATTAACACTAGGCAAAAAAACAACTCAAAATTTCTTCAACCCCAATGCAGAAATATCTAAGTCAAATTAATCGGATCTAGAATTATTACCTCATAGGCCGAAATCGAATCGTCACTGAAATACTATCCCCCGATCTCGATGTATCTTGGGGCTCAGTGATGAGCTCGTCAGCGGAAGGAAAATCCACAGGGGAACGGTTATTATAACCTCGTGAGTACGCCGAATCGCTCCTACTTCGGTTAGGCGTCGTGGATCTGGAGCCGTATCCATTAGCCGAGCCGTAGAATGAAGCCGCCGAGGAGGAACAAGAGCGCGGCATGAGCTTACCGTTCATTAAAGACGACGAGGACGAGGACGATGAGTATGGACTCGATTGCTTTCTATACTGAAACGGTGAGCTGCTTCGTCCTCTAGATGAAGACGCCGCCATTGCTCACCGACCAAAAAAAAAATCAGCACCACACTAGGCCAATAATATATTTAGACCAGTGTGTGACTGTGAGAGAGAGAAGAAGAGAGAAGTGAATATGAAGAAGAAGATGAAGAATGTGTCAGAGGTCACATGGTGTGAATCACTAAAGTGAAGAACATTGTTCGAGTTTTGATTTGGTTTCACGCTTTAAGCAAATGCAGGTTGCCAATGTGTGAATCAAGTTTCAGGCTCAGCAGATAGAGAGAGAAATTTTAATACCAATATATATATATATATATAAATGGTGTTTATATGTGTGTAGAGAGAGAAAGTGAATTCTTCGTTTCTTCTTCTTTAAGACAAAGTGAGTTGCAGATTAGAGAGAGAGTGTGTGTGTGTAGTGACAGGTGAGTACTGAGTAGTAGCGAGGTGGAAGTGAGAACGATAGGGATTTTTTATTTTTTTTTGGGGGTTTTTTTTGAATTTAAATTATTTTGGTTGAATTTTGAGGGAAAAATAATTAATAATTTTATTAAGTGGAAAAAGCAGTTGATGGAGATTAAAAAAATATAAAAATTTGAATGTAAGTGGTGACGTGGTGGGGTGGAGGTTTTGGAGTTTTAAACTGGGGAATGGGGAGCGGTAGCCCGCGCTTATAGTGGAGGTTTTCGCGTTTTAACTGCCGGTATTTGAAAAGTTGAGGTAAAATGAGCGGGAATTACAGTAGAATCCATGCAGATGCAGGACAAATTGAAGTAATGACAACCATAAACGTCGGGTTTAATTACATAAATCTTGATTTACACTAGTCTTTAATACTTTTTAAGTTTCAATACAAGTGGATTAATAACTTTGTCTTACTATCTCTATTCCATAGCTAAAGTTTAATTAAACAACCCGAATAAGCTGACAGTGTCCACGAGTTGCTGCGCATATTTGGTAGTTTATTTACTGGAATCAACATTGCAAGAAAATTAATTATTTTCTTAAGTTTGTTACACTATATTTATGATTTTCTTGCGCATATTTTGGGGTTATTACAATCTTTGGGTATTCCATATAACTTTTTTTACAACTTTATAAAAATTTGACACCACTTTGTGTTCCATTTTAAAAAAATTGACACATATTTTTTTAATTAATTATCTAATTTATAAAAATTAAACTAAAAATCTAACTAAATAATTACTAAATGTTAAAAAATAAATAATTATATTCGTGTCACTTTTTTTATGAAATGATACGAAAGTAGTAAAAAAAAAAACTCATTGCCTTATTATACTATATTTATGAATAAAAATTACACATAATTTTTTATTATTGGCGTACACACTCTGACTACATGTAGTTGTGAGTTTTTTTTTTTTTTTTTTTTTCTACACGAAACCGGCTAGTGCGCACGCAGCCACTCTAACAGGATCGAGCTCATTTATTGTCGGTTTTACTAAAAACATGTTAAAGGATTGTTTTTTATGAGTAATTCAAGGAGCGCCACTTAATATAACTATAAAATACAGAATAAATACAAATTTATCCTTAAAATAACTTTTTTTTTTCTTATGTTGCCTCCACTAAAGTTCAAATGAATTAATTTGTCCCAACTCTTTTGATTTTTTTTTTCAAATATAATACGATTTTTCTTATCATTGCAATAAACAAAGAACTTATAAAGTTACCGTTGCTTTTAGAGAAGTCAAACATATTGGATTCACCTAAAACACACATTAATATGGTCACGGATGACAATTGACAAGTTTAAATCCTAATAAATAAGGATTCCTTCTTAGTTATTTTTCATCATTTTGACGATTTGGTCAACCATCATAGTAGCAACGACTCGTCTTTATTGGTATAGCATATTTATCCTACTTTGATAAAATAACCTTCTTTAATCGAATGACAGAAACGATATTCAATGTATGCTTATTTGGTTGATTGTGCCACATAGAAAAATTTGCAAGTTTATGGTCTATGTTGATTCAATTGAGCTTAGAAAATGAAAGGTGATAAAATGGGTAGTTTCCAAGGAGGATTTGTAATTAAACCTAAAATAAATGGACGAAAATAATTTGAAAATTTGCATATAACCGTCCTTGATTGATTTCTTTGCCATTTTCTCAATCATTAAAAACATTTCAATTTTAAGCTTTATTTTATAGAAGGACCCAAGACAAAGATATATTGGCACGGGACATGAAACTAATGAACCTTAATATTTGCCAATTACATATTTTCTTTTAATTCCTTGTATTGAAAACTATGTATTTTGAGGATAAAAAATAACAAAATTAACATAATTGTTGAAATCAATTAAGTTTCAGGTTAATTACACTTTTTCACTATATGTTTTGTAGTTATCTACACTTGACTATCCAGTACTTCTAAAATATACACTTTTGCTACCCTTAAAAGTTACAAAGTAGCAAACATAACGGTGCAAATTAGCCCAATGTGGTTCACCATTATTTGAACAAACATGCCCTTATCGACAGATTCATTAAGAATTAATGCAATGAAAGGCTAAAAACTCTATTAACTCAACAACCTATACAATGCATTACTTTAATTTTCACTAATATAATAACATTTATTTGTAATATTAACTGCTATCTTCTATATCAAGATTGAAATAACTTAGTCAAACATGTGGTACCTTGCCATTTTTATGTCTTTTTCTATTATACTAAATAGAAAATAGAAAAGTTATTTTTAATAATAATTTATATACACACGAAGATTATAAGTCTTTTACATTTTTTTTTTTAATAATATGTTTTATATTTTTACAAGGGTCATTTTTGTCATTTTATACATGTTTCTAACTGTAATTTGTTAGCTAACATGTTGACTAGTTTATAGAATGACAAAGTGTGTATTTTAAAGTATAGTGTATTGAAGTGTAATTACTTACAAAACATAAAGTGAAAATGTGTAATTAATCCTTAAGTTAAGTGAGTAGTTATTGGATGACTAATAACCACAAACTCATAAGTCGAGTTGATGGTTAAGTATTAATACTTTATCACCATATGTGCAATATATCTCACCATAATGTGGGGTTAACTATGTACAAGCTCACATAATGTGTTATTATAGTGCATCATATTATATATATAGCAAAAAGCTACTAGTACTTAACCACTATCACAACTAATAAGTGGTGTTTATTAGGTGACCAATACTTTTTATTAGTTAAAAATGGTTGGGGCTTGAAAGCCCAAATATGACGTTTATATGCACAACAGTTTTTAAGGTGATGGACAGAGACGTCTCTCTTTTTAATTTTCCAAACAAAAGCATGAGAAGCAAAAGTCAAAATCAGAGACAAATTAGAAGAATTGGTTGAGAAGCAATTATGTTAATATATTACTAGCTATTTGCTAAGAATAGGCTTATTTTATTGCGCCTAAAGATTAAGCCTAAAACGGATTGATCTAAAGTTAAAACTTAAAAGGAACAAGAATACAAAACGTGAAATTGATACATACTCTTATTTGCACAATTGCATCCTATTATTTCTCTAGTAATTTTTGTGGTTGCTATATTATTTCACGTGACCATTTTCCAAAAAGCTTGACACATCACATGCAACTATGCGACCTTTTTATTGCGCTGCTTGTTTCCAACTTTGCGGTATCTGTTTATTTTAGTTTAGGTACTGCGGTCGGGGGAGGTTGGAGCCTTTGAGTGCCTCGATTGCGAATACTCGCCCCGATAAGGCAACAACCAAAAAACAAAAAGAGAAAAGAAAACGTGATCCCGCGCAGTTTGCATTAATGGGGGCTTTCACTTTTTAACAATTCGATACTTTTTCTGGGAGCTATACGTACAGTATTCTGCTTACACGATAGAGGAAAAGTACAAAAAACAACGCCTTCACCTGCTCAAAACTCTGAAGCCGCGGTAGCTTGATAGGGTGGTCCTCCAAAACCACAGCGCCTTCAACCCTCCCCATTATTTCCTCGAATAAAATAATAAAAGAAAAAGGAAATTCTCGAAGCGGAATTTGACACGTACGTTGGATTCATCGATGTCCACAGCAATATCTCTACTTTTATTTATCCGTCGAAGCAGCCATAGCCAATTAGCTAGCCATAGGCAACTTGAAAGAAATAAGGATATGGTGACCACTCTTCACGCTTCACCATTTCTATTGCTCCTTCAACCTTCATGTTCATGCTCTAAACAGAGTAAGTTTAACTGCCACTTCCACTTCTTAGATGATACTTTTGTTTGATATCATATGTATGTGAATGTGCGCACACACGTTTAAGTTTTAACATGTTATAGAACTGAATCAAACTCTAGTTAAAGCTTCCCTTTCCTAATTCAAGTTAATTACTGAAGTTGTTGCTGTCATTGTTGTCTCTTATGCTAACGTAGATCTATTATAACAAATGTTGATGATGTTTCAGGACTTCATGATTCTAAAAAGCTTACACTACTGCTATCAAAAAATTCAGTGCTTAACATTGGCCAAAATTCAAAACCAAAACAACGGATGATTACTTCCACTTCCAGGGACAGCAAAAATAATTGTAATGTTGACGTTGAAGCTGGGGAGCGGCTTTACCTTGGAATGGATTTTGGTACCTCTGGAGCACGGTACAGTCTAATTGACAATGAAGGAAATATACGTGCGGAGGGCAAGAGACAGTACCCTCTATTTGTGGTAAGCCCTATTCATTGATTCATTATTTCGAGATTCAGATTTGAATTTTTGGTAGATTTATTTAGCTGGTTGACGGTTTGGTTTGGTGGTAGCTTTAAGTTGCATTTTGCTTTCTCAATGTTTGAGTTACCACCGATTGTGTGGTTACATTTTCATCAGAGTTGGCTTAATGCAGAGCCATGTGTATGCATCCTTGGATATTATAGATGATAATATGCTTGGCGGATGAACTTGGATATGCTTTTCTTTAGTATTCGTCATCTTTAAATGGCATGCGTATTCGTTTTTTGAACCATTTTATGCTTGGAACTATTACATTTTGAAGTTTAAGAAGTGAAATTAAACGATTGAAAGAGGTCGATCATCCATAGGGATGTGGAAGGTCATAATTTAGCATTTGATTTCGACCAATCCAATTTGTATGCATACATCTTCAATGGGTTGATCTTACCAAATATGCAGTAAATCTAATTAAAGACTCTTCTTCATTACGTGATTCAAGGGGTGCTGTCATAAGAAGTACTTTATTGGACACAAAAGTGACACGAACATTTAACCCGGAATTAAGAAATTGAGTCTATATTATTCCCTCTCTATGATTTTTGCTGGTAAATAAGGGAATGATACTAATGAAGTATGTTTATTTGACCCTGGGAACTGGTATTTGTTTTCTAGAAAGAGCAGGGAAACTGTTGATTGGGTGTGTTCTTGGAAAAATACACTCTTCTCACTCCTTGAAGATGTTCCCGTTAGTCTTCGATCATGTATTGCTTCCATTTCTATTGATGGAACTTCTGCGACAACTTTGATTATAGATAGGTAGATACTTCATACCCAGATTTTTTGGTAATATTTTGTTTTGATTTCTTTAAGCTGTGCAACTTTTTTGTCCTCTTTTAATATTGAATTTTAAATTTCACTTAACTGTGACTATAGCAAAACTGGAGAGCCTTTATCAAAACCATTTCTCTACAATGAGAGTTGTCATGATGCTTTGCCACTGGTAAAGTCCATTGCTCCTGAGAACCACACCGTCTGCTCAGAATCTTCTACTCTGTGCAAACTCACGTCTTGGTGGAATTCTTCTGATTCAAATAAGGAATCTGCAGTGTTGATGCATCAAGCAGATTGGTTATTGTGGCTTCTTCATGGCAAGCTTGGAGTTTCTGATTATAATAATGCATTGAAGGTATTGTGTGATTCAGTAGCTTTTGTTGTTGATTTAATATCATCCATTCTTTTACAGTTGAAAATTGCCTAGAGGCCTATATGTTTATTGAACGCCTAGCTTGCCCATTCTCTTTCACAGGTTGGGTACGACCCTGAAATTGACTCCTACCCAATTTGGCTGCTTAGTCAGCCCTATTCTTTTGTGTTGCCTTCAGTGCAAGCTCCTGGTACTCCAATTGATTGTATGAAAGAGGAGATCAGAACACATTTTGGTATGCTATCGCTTTTCGTTCCATGTTATCCTTCTTATGATTAGTGAAGGCCACGAGGTTGCTGATCAATCCATTATGTTCCTCTTAGGAAGCTGACACCAATGTGCTCCCCAACTACTTGTGTAATTTTGAATCTTGAAGCTGCTCTAAAGTAGCCCAAGTTTGAGAATGGTACTTATATTGTTCATGATCTGGACAGGATTCTCAAAGGATTGTATTATCTGCACAGGAACAACTGATAGCATAGCAGCCTTTCTTGCAGCGCGCGCTTCTCAACCCGGAAAAGCGGTGAGGTTCTTGTTAATTAGTATATCATCTTTTATGGTAAAAAAGAAGTTATCTCAAATTTGTTAATTGTTTCTTGATTTGCACCATTGCTGTATAGAGACATATAAGGGAGAGTTGAGGTGATCTGATGCTTAATTCATCTTTTGTTTAGCTTAGATGTCAAACGTTGTTTACTTCATTTTACTCAGGTCACGTCTTTGGGTTCAACTCTTGCCATAAAACTTCTTAGCACCAGAAGGATAGAGGATGCAAGGTTTGGGGTGTATAGTCATCGTCTTGATGATAAATGGCTCGTTGGAGGTGCTTCAAATACTGGTGGAGCTGTGCTTAGGCAAATCTTTACTGATGAGCAATTGGAGACAATCAGTAAGCAGATAAATCCTATGGAACCATCTCCCCTTGACTACTATCCCCTTGTGTCAGTTGGAGAGAGGTTTCCTGTAGCAGACCCAAACATGAAACCTAGGTACGCATAACGTCTTCAAACATTGTGGGAAATCATTTAAAGTAGCTTTGAATGGCATGACAAAGAAAATCTGAATTGTTTCAAGATTGAAATCCTTAAATTCTTGATTCTTTTAAACAAATTGGGATCGATATTTTCTTTTACTAAGAAGTGATAAATAAATAATTTTTTGGAACCATGGTTCCGCTGTGTTGCCTTGCTGTTTATCCGATTACGGAGAGTCGATCGTTGAGAAAAAGGGTAAGATAATGGAAAAACTTGGTGTCAAACATGTGGCCTGTTTGTTTATTATCTTAGAGATGATATTAGACACAAAGGGAGAGCATTGGTGTTCTACCCAAGTACTCTCCTGGAATTTTGAGAATAGTTGCTAAACTATGCTGTACGTTGACAATTCCGTTTGATACCCTGTTCTCAAGCCTTCTTTTCCAACTGGATTTGATATTTCGTGTAGAAAATTTAAGAATTTGCAGTGTGCATGACTATAATCATGCCATGAATTGCAAGGAAATTTTTATGTTCCAGCCGGACTTGATTGTTTTTGCCTGTCTGCTGCCTGCTTTTGCAGGTTACATCCGCGTCCAGAAAGTGATGTAGAATACTTGCATGGAATTTTAGAATCTATAGCTCGAATTGAGGTACAAAAGTCCCTTCCGACAAGCCCTCTCTTTTTCTCCTTTGCTATTTTGTTTGCATTTCAAATGATCTCAAAGATATGCTCAAACATCGTTTATATTGATATTTCCATAGGCAAAGGGTTACCAATTATTGAAGGATCTTGGGTCAACCCCAGTTGAAGAGGTCTTTACAGCTGGAGGTGGATCAAAAAATGAAAAATGGATAAATATACGAAAGAGAGTTCTTGGTTTGCCCGTTTACAGGGCTCTTCATACGGAAGCTGCCTATGGTGCTGCATTATTGGCCTTGAAGGGTTCCGCTTCCTCGGGTAAATCAAGGTAATCTAAATCTAAAGATCAAGATGGCCAGAGTGTTTGTACCGCCAAGACCAAGACGATGTTTTGTAATTAATGTACACAATCTTTTGCTCGAGTGATACAAGATCTATGAATAATGTACAACAAATAAATAGAATTGCAAAGATAAAATGGAAATTCGCAGGGAACAGTAAGAGTGTGATTTTTTAATTCTGAAACACTGGTGGAAAACGAGAAAACATTCGCCGACGTCGGAAGCTTTGGATGGCGTGTATTTCGAATCACCACCGAATCCTTGCATTTAATGCACCTTAATCCTGGCCACTTTTCCTTACGCGCGCAGTCACGCTCTGTTTTTTTTCCCTGTGATGAGAAAATTGAGATAATGTTATGAACTCACCCTATTCTTCACGCGTCGTCTACACTCAAAGTCTTTGGACCTGGCCATCGATTTTTGAGGATTTCTAAAGAGACTACTATCATTGTCAAGATTCTGAAGAAGCATCGAAAAGCACCACACTGCCGTATTTAGTTATTTTGCTCAAGTTTTTCATGGTATATAATCTTATGTTTGCTCATAAAGAATTTGGAAGAAAACAGGCTACTCTTCTGCACTTTCTAAATTCTAAAAATACCAGTGATCTATTATTAATATCATCAAACCTTTTATGGATTTATTTTATTTAGTATTTGTTCGATTTCGTGTCATAAATCTACCTGTACAATAACAAATTCTTGGATGTATGCCAAAGAAATTCTCGGTGCAAATATTAAAATGTAGGATTAATAAACAGTACAACATATTGGGGAAGGAAAAATAGCAATGGCAAATGGGAAGTGCAAGAATATTGATATAACATAATTCAAATACTTCATAATAAAAAGGATAAGATAAACAAGATCATAGCAGACCGATAATTCAGGAGAAAATCCCGGATATAGTTCAACGATAACAATAGGTAATATGTTTCATATATAGGAATCTGATTAGAGGGAGAACGGGGATGATTATTCATTCATTCATACAATTACTGACTTAATCATCGGAGTGGAATCCCCGGGGACCACCTCGGAATTTCTCTCTAACATTGTTTACTTTACAGATAATTGAAGATTATTGCGTGGAGCTCGGTGTCTTCAGCTCGGTCAATCTCAATTTGCCCGAGGTACATTTTTGAGCTTCATCAATTGGCGCCGTCTGTGGGAACCAAACAAAAGGTTCACACAACGAATTTATCATTGTGATGGCAAACACGATATCCATGAGAGGAAATGTTCAGACTAGCAGGCGAGAAGGAGAAGGACAATCGTCACCCTCTCACCCGAAGGATCCTGAAAAGTCGCAGCAATGAGGCAACCCCATCACTCCGGAGATGATGAAGATTTTTGCTGAACATTACGATCAAATGGAGCCTTTGGTTAAGGATGCTCGGAAGAAGAAAGACGATCAACAGAAAACCCGGGGAAAAGGACCCCTGGTGATTGATGACAAGTCCAATGGAGAAAATGAAGGGAGATCTGAGACACACCCTTTTCTTCGGACTGGAGGTGGAGAGAATGCAAACCGCGATAAAGGTAGAAATCCCGGGAAGAGAAGACCCGGGAAGAGAAGACCAAGGAGAAATAGCCTCTTATCAAAAGAAATCGTTGATTTCCCTCTACCTCCACGTTTTAAGTTACCACAACTGCAGGCTTATACCGGAGACACGGATCCCAATGATGATATTCACAGCGTAAGAAGTTTGATAAGTCTACAACAGAGTTATTGAATCTTCGTCAGGGAGAAAGCGAGTCCCTTCGGAGTTATATGGGTAGATTCAATGACGAGAGTTTGCAGTTGATGGACCGAGCAGAAAAATATGCTAAAGGAGCAGAGGCGGACCAAAGGAAAAAGGATAACGAAAAAAGAGGAATAAGAATCCGAGATGATGGGAAAAGGAACCGAAAATTAGATGACCCCGATTTATATTTTAAGGTCGGGAAATCTACCAGAGGATAAAGTTGCAGCTCGGCGAAAACGTATGCGTGCTGCTCGGATATTTCTGGTCAACTATGTTTGAAGAATTATTAGAGCTCGGGTTATTAGAGCTCAGAAGTTTGAAGAATTATTAGAGCTCGGAATTTCGAGACTTTGTCAGCTCAGAAATTTGAAGTACTATCAGCTCGGAATTTCGAGGCTTTGTCAGCTCGGAAATTTGAAGTACTATCAGCTCGGAATTTCGAGGCTTTGTCAGCTCGGGATTTTTTGTATTATGAGCTCGGTATTTTTTAAAGTACTATGAGCTCGGGATTTTTGAAGAATTATTAGAGCTCGGGATTTTGAAGGATTACTTGAGCTCGGGAGTTTGAAGAATTACTTGAGCTCGGGAATTTTGAAGTATTATTAGCTCGGGAGTTTTATTCAATAATGTAATAAGAACAAGTCAGTTCTTTTTGAATAAAATATTTTTTGGTAATAAATTCCGGAGGAAAAGATCTCTGTGAAAAAATCCCAACATACGTGGCAAGCTCAAAATTTTGGGGAACAGAATCTCTAGAAAGGGCAAATGACACAAAACCCCGAGAATAAATTCTGGGGAAAATATTCAACTACTCCAGAGAAAAAATCTCTAGAGAAACAAAGGTGCTTGGAGCTCGGATTATTTCTGCTCGGATTATTTCCTGAGGTGCGAATTTGAGCTTCATCCGAGAAGAATCTCTGCGAAATTCTAACTTATGCTAAATTTTTTATGGCAATTTCGGAGAAAAGATCTCTGCGAAAATCTATAAAACATCTATGCTAAATTCCCGAGGGTAATAAACTTCAATAAAAGGAATATTAGAATTGATGTAATCTCCGAGAAGAAATTTTCAAATCCCGAAGTGAATGAACTTCAGGGAAAAGAAATCTAAAGCCACTGGAGGTACATAAAAATTTCAAGGTCGGTTTCCATCTTCATCTTTTTCCAGTTCGGGCAAAAACTGATAATCGGGATGCGAAAAGGTTGAAATTATTTCCAGTCTAGCTCGGTCTTATTTCCAGTCCAGCTCGGTATTCTTTCCAGTCCTTAAGGAGTCCAGCTCGGTACTTTTCTAAGTCATTAAGCTCGGAGGTCGGCTAATTCCTTAGCTCGGTCATTAACTCCTTAGCACTGGAGGTCGGCTAATTCCTTAGCTCGGTCATATAACTCCTTAGCACTGGAGGTACATAACATACTCATCAGCTCGGCATTTTTTGAAGTATTATCAGCTTGGGAATATTTTAAGTACTATTAGCTCGGGAATATTTGGCGTTAATCGTCAAGTCGGGATAAAAATATTTATACCGACTTGAGGAGGTATTGATATAACATAATTCAAATACTTCCTAATAAAAAGGGATAAGATAAACAAGATCATAACAGACCGATAATCCAGGAGAAAATCCCCGATATAGTTCAACGATAACAACAGGTAATATGTTTCATATATAGGAATCTGATTAGAGGGAGAACGGGGATGATTATTCATTCATTCATTCATTCATACAATTACTGACTTAATCATCGGAGTGGAATCCCCGGGGACCACCTCGGGATTTCTCTCTAACATTGTTTACTTTACAGATAATTGAAGATTATTGCGTGGAGCTCGGACTTCTTCAGCTCGGTCAATCTCCATTTGCCCGAGGTACATTTTTGAGCTTCATCAAATATCATCACCTCCTATTGGAAATTCATATTTAAGACAAATGTGAAAGAACAAGGACTTTACTATCATTCGGTTATAATTAAACAATTACAATAATTATCATTTCTTATGTTATACTATTAAGTTATTTGTTGAGCCGATCATTATTACTGGTGGAATAAAATATTAGCTCATTTTTTTTAAGGTTATATAGCATAAATTTCTAATTAATTCGCAATTGTCTAAAATACGAGTGAATGAAGTACTTAAAATTTAATAGTCATAATTCGAGTTGGAAGATAATGTCATTTTCATATGCAAGTGTTTCAACGGCCATAACGAACTATAATGGATCTTTGTATTTATCAATTAATTGTAGTACCTAAAGATCTAAAATTAATTATGCTAAAAAATTTTGATGGGAGATGGCCGTATGTATAAAAGAACAACGGGTTTATGAGTGATTTTATCCTTTTATTTCTTCATATATTTCTTGCTCGAATCAAAGTCTTCGGGTGCAGAATACACATTATTTCGGTTTGCATACAGATACAGTATACAATTTTTTTTACATTTACATTTACATTTTGAAGTTTTTTTAACGTAAGACGGTAGTTTTTTTTCTTTTTTTTCTCGACTCGTTCTTATTATGGCTTTTCTGTTTAGTCGAACCTCGAGAAGTATGCTCATGAACCGAACACCACCATCTTAGACACCCAACTGGGCACTTCTCCTCTCCTTCCCTAAAAAATTAAATCAATGACTACTTCTACTTCATCATCATCTCCAGATTTGTCAGCCATGGTTACTACAAAGCCTCTTAATCCTCAAGCTCCAGAATACGTCCCTTTATCAACAGCAACAACCCTCAGTACTCTACACTTAAACCTTCCTCGATTGCTCCCAATCACCCCCTCATTGATACTTCCTGCCTTTCCAACTTCCCCCTTACCTTTTCTTTACCCAAACGAGCCACCTCTTCATGTTCCCGCATACTTAACCTTAATCCAAAGGGAATCTTTTGACACCCAAACTGTAACTTCCCTTCCACAATATTCCACTAATTTCCTCTCTTTCTCGGCATCACCACCACCACAAGCAGATGCTCCAGCACCTCCGACACAAGCATTTCCGCTTGTTGTGACAAGCGAGGCAGCGGAATCAGTTCTGCTTCCACTTCAAAGGGAGGTGATCACTGAGAAAATACATGTACCCAAGCCTCCGGTGCTAAGAGCTGGAATTGGAAGAGGAAGAGGAAGAGGAGGGCCCGCAGATGGAAGTGGGAGGAAAAGGGAATGGTTCACAAGGGGTTATAGTTCTATTCATGAAGAAAAAAGGGCTAGTAGGGGCTGGACTTCTGTAAGAAAGTATCAAACCGTGGCACTCAGAAGGGATGAAGATAAAACAACTGTCATGATCAAGAATATACCCTATGAATACACGTAGAGTACTTCCTTCACTATTGGGTTATTTAAGTATGGTTCATTTATTTGCCTCATTTAATACCCAACTCAACCTGCAGAGAAAAACTCGACTATGTCTCTCACTAACTAAATTCAGATTTGTCATTTTTCTTACCTATCTAGAGTTTTGATTCCACAATCATCGTACAAGTTTTGAGTTTGATTTTTCTGAGTTTATATCTCTTGCCAGTAACCTGATCTTTTTGCTATTCTCTTATTTTTATTGACTCCCATGTGTTTGACTTTTTAAGAATGGAAAAAGTTGTATGCCTTGATCGTAGTTGTTGTTGATGTGTAGCTACCTGAATTATTTTATTTAATTTTTTAGGCTTCTCCTTTCTAGTTTTATTATGTGTGTTATGATCAATTTGGTTAATTTTTCGCTAACAACTAAACCATTTGGCATTTGTTTAGCCCCAGGATGCTTGTGGAATTCATGGATAAGCATTGCATGTCGGAGAATCAAAATGCTAAACAAGGAAGATGTGCAATAGCTGAACAAAAGCCTCTTTCAGCTTACGATTTTTTGTACCTGCCCATGGACTTCCAGTTAGCTAAAGCTTTGCTTTTTTCGCTGGACTTGGTTTTCTACAGTCTCATATATGAAATGGTTCAACAAATTTTATTGTGTTTTTTTTTTGTTTTCAGAACAAAATTGAACAAAGGCTATGCATTTGTGAACTTCACGGAACCAGAAGCAGTATGGAAGTTTTTCCATGCATGGGACAGGACAAAATGGGATTTTGGAGAGTCCACCAAAATAAAAAGAATTGTACGTGCAAGAATCCAGGTACGTACTTATCTTCCTAAGGATCTTGTTGCACCTTAAATGGTCAATTTTTTTTGTTTGTTGTTTTCGTTAAACATGCCATGCCACGCTAACACGCACTATGTATTGTTTCTGTTATGAAGAGCTACTTAAACTTGTTAATCTCAGGGTAAAGAAGCATTGGTAACGCACTTCCAGAAGTCTAATTTTCAGTGTGAATCAGACGAATTCCTACCCACATGCTTCAGCCCACCAAGGGATGGTTCGGGGGATACTGTGAAACTCACTGTAGTTGGAAATCGTAGTAGGAAATCTCATTCCATTGAACGGTAGTCATCGCCAACCCATGACTCACTATATTGGTTGATGCATGTCCTGACAAGACCGTGCATGTTTACACAGCGGTGAGTTCTTGCATGCTCGAGCTGGCTCTTTCACGGTTTAGTTTAGCTCGATCGGGTTGTTTCTCTTCTCCATTTCGGCTTTCAGCAGCTATGCCTATTTTCCAGTTGTGTTGGCCTGCTGACAAATACCGACTTGTTCATGTAGTGTAGTGTGTTTAGTCAATCGAACTTGTAGACTTGACAGAAAAAAATATATTTAGGATTGTAGTAAAATTAAGGGGTGGATCTTGGCACCTGAATCTCTGGTTAGGTAGTTTTGAGGATATTCAGGTGATTGGTTCCACCCGTTGATGATGTTTGCTTATGATAATATGATCTGATATTAAAGTTCTAACGTTTGTTTCGGTGCATGGCGCAATAAACACTCTCAAATGTTACAGTGAACCTCTACTAAATTAACCTAGAGTCAGCAGTGTTCTTGTTCCCAATTCAAAAGTCCATTCATGGATAATCTTTTAGCTAGGCCTAGGGTAAATAAAGAGTGAACAGACGGACCAAATATTAGCTGGTTTTGTTTCCAGCAGCAAAATCATTGGAGTTCTCATCCCTTTTAGAATTACAAATTTACTATTTTCCAGTATTTACCAAGTTGTAAGCATGGCTTACTTTCAACAGTGTTCCAGTATGACCAAGTTTCGTGCTCTTTTTAGTACCTTAACTGCAAGTACTACTCGGTCTTTCCAAAGTACCCCCATTTGGACAAGTTTTGGTATCGTAGCTTCTTTTCTTATGGCCTCTATGATACCTTGGATTGGGGTTGGTTGAGACTTGAGATGGTTACGTGTAGCCTTGTTTAATTTTGGTTCTTGAAACTTGATAGGTTGAGGCTACATTCTGTGCATGTCATGATTGCCACCTATATCTACCTTGAAAGGATTTGCTAGTGTGATTTAGATTTGACAGTCTGCCCTCTCTCAGCCTTATTTTACGGATCATGAAAAAGAATAAAACATTGAAAAATAACTCAAAAGAGGAATGAATGGTAAAAAAAGAAGAAAAAAACGATGAACGAAGTTTCAACATAATAAGGAACATTGAAAAATAACTCAAAAGAGGAATGAATGGTAAAAAAAGAAGAACGAAGTTTCATCATAATAAGGAACATTGAAAAATAACTCAAAAGAGGAATGAATGGTTAAAAAAAAGGTAGATAAAAGGAGAACGAAGTTTCGTCATAATAAGGGGTGTTGCGAGAATCGAACTCGCGACCTCTCGCACCCGAAGCGAGAATCATACCACTAGACCAAACACCCTAGATTCATGCAGAAAACTGTGTACATTTTACTACCCAAGGAGGCTGCCTGAATCTTAGCCAGACACTCCGAGTCCGAAAGTATTAATTTGAACGATTTTTTCATTAAATTACACCAATCATCGCGAATTATCATCGTCTCCACCCGCCTGATATGTTACTCCAACGATTACTTCTCCGGCCGACGCCTCTTATCTCTTTCTCTCTCTTGAACCAGAAATCCCTTCTCATTCCACTCCAAACGACATCGCTTTTCACCTTTTATTCACTTCCCACAACTAGCTCCTTTCCCTCCTCGCGTTCTTCCCTTCGCGCTCTCTTTAGCTCGGAAGCGCTCTTAGAACTCCCGAAAGACGCGACAAGCAGTTCAAGCGATGACGAAATTGAGACCGATGGCGGAGATTTTGGAGCTGACAGTGAAGAATTTGTCTCTGGGGGTTTAGAACGGGTTTTAGAGATTAATAAAGAATTGAAGCAGAAAATACCAAATCTGAGTGTGAAAGAAAAGAAAGAATTGGCTTCTTACGCTCACAGTCTTGGAAAAAAGCTCAAGTCTCAGCAAGTGGGAAAATCGGGGGTCACTCATTCCGTTGTCTTGGCGCTTCTTGAAACCCTGGAAGCCAATGAGCTTCTCAAGGTGCATTATTAGTTTGTTTACCGCTCTTTCTTCGTTTTTGCCAAAAACTGCAGTGCCAGTTTTTTTTTTTTTTCCTCCCCTTGAGATTTGTACTAAGGTAGTTTTACTATTAAGTGAGAGTAGCATGAGTTTTAGATTTAAGGGTTTCCGAACTTGATCTGATGTTGAGATGTTTACAGCTCAAAATACATAATAACTGCCCTGGGGAGCTAGACGATGTCGTGAAGCAATTGGAGGAGGGTACTGGGTCAGTGGTGGTTGGTCGGATTGGGAGGACAGTGATCCTTTACAGGCCAAGCCTCACCAAATTGAAGGTGGAAGAGAAGAAGAAACAGGCTCAAATGGTTTTCAAAAAGAAGCAACCAACATTCAAACATTTCCAGGTTTTTAGCATATATTGCAATCTTGTCGTGTTATTTTTAGAGAGTAGTTGTGGACTGTAACTTTTGTCTATTTAAATAAAATGATACAGAGCAGAGACCAACCGCCAAGACAATCTGGTCGTGGTCGCCGGGGAAGCAGTAGATCTTCTGCTTAGATTTTGATTTGACAATTGACACTACAGAGAGTATTGATCCTTGCACTGCTACGGGAGGAATTTGGATCTTTCCTCGTTTTCTTTCTCAGAGTTTTTGGTGGCCAGGACCCAGTTGTAAAGGTAATCTAAATCAGCAGTTGCCTAGCGAGAATTACTCAGGCATGAGGACATTTCTGAATGAATCCATTCTTTTTAAAGAACAGTATCATGATCAGTTTTCATACCGATTGTGTGTTTAATTTCTCATTAGAAATTCGGGAATAGTCTGAAAAAACATTTCTCAATTCTCTGCGTTTCACGTGCGAAAGGTTAAATTATAATTTTTGCATCCACGTCTATTAGGGCTTTGAATTTTCGGTATTATTTGGTATATAAATGTTATACATGTAAATGAAATAGTGATTAACGTATTATCAAGATAAGTGATTATATGCTATACTAAAATCTTATATCTTATATAGTGATATAAAGAATGATGCATAAAAATTATACAAAATATTCATTATGGTCTATTACAATGTGCTATATATGGTACAAAACACGACTACAAAATATAAAAACATAAATTAACAAATAAGAGAAAAGGTAACAATAAAAAATGGATTATAGTTAAGAAAAATGCAGCTAGACTAAATCCTATGTTTAAAGAAATTACAACACCTTTGATTGTGGCTTGAGACTTGACCCAGAAAATCTTCTGCAGCCTCAGATCAGAGCATTTTACTTCTATGTATAAGCGCTTGTTTGTATTTTAAACCTAGAACTATGCTGCTTTCAGTTTCCCCAGCTGATAACGACTCAAATCGTCTGAATAAAGTATGCTATTCGGTAAAGTAAGACGCCGTAGAGCAATAGAAAATCGAGACTGCATATAAACAGAGAGCGCGCGAGTGAAAAGGATTTCCTATTAGACAATTCCAGACTAAGGTAAATCATCAGCAATGATGACAAAGAAAGAAATTATCTCTTTACCCATTGAAATGCAACAAGAGCAAACCAGCAGCCATGCAAACCAAATCCTCTACTGCTCAATACCTGGTAAAGAGGGAAGTGAACATAGGCAAACCACTTAGGATGTCTCAAAAAATAATCCCATGTAGTTTTCAGTTTTAAGGACATCAACTTCACAGAAAAAAGTTCATATATTTTGTACATGTGCATCTTTGTTTGCTTATAGTAGCCAAGATCAAAACCAAATAGATTTTTTCTTTTTTAAGGCAAGAAGAAATTAAGCAGTAAAAGAGATCATGAAAATGAGACTTGAAGATATGCATATCCGTGTACCAGCAGGAGAAGGGATCCCAAACAGAATATGATGCTCATTGATGAACTAATAAATTTCAAATCCCGTCCAGCCTGACAAGGAAACAGGAATTTTTATGTGAGATGAGTTTCCATAAAATTAATATTTCAGCTGTATTTGATATTATGGCAATTGTGTAAAGAAACTCAAAAGAGAGAGAGAGAGAGAGAGAGAGAGAGAGAGAGAGAGAGAGAGAGAGAGAGAGAGAGAAGAGCAAAGACTGGTTAACAGAACTTCGACCTACTCCACTTGATCTTTCTTCAAGTGAATGAGAAGATATATTGTCTTTTGATTTTAGGGTAGATTTTATTTTCTGATCTTAAGCCTCGTTTCATTTCCAAGAAACAACATTCCCTGGGAAAACAGAACAAAGTCTACAAAAAAATTTCTTAGAAACAAGGCTCTGTGCACATGTTACTCACTAACAATGTTCCCTCAAGGCTGTGCGTACTGGGTGTCACAGAGAGTGCAAGAAAGTATGGAATCAGCACTTTGTGCATCTGCAGAGACATTACACGAGCAAGAATTTCTGTTAGTCAAAAAGACACCAATGTTTCTCTTTTTTTATTTAGGGACATAAGAATGCAGTTATTTTACAAACAGAAACAGGTACAGTTAAGACATTATGTTATATCTCTAAATTTGCACTCATCCAAACTCTATTTTAGAATTGGATTCATGGACAAAAATCCAAGGATTAGAACCAGTAACCACCAGGATATTGGCCAAACAAACTATGATGTAGAGATCCAATGCTATCGTTTCAATACTCTGCGTCCTGGTTGGTATTGTTGAATTTTAGCAAGTATGAAATTGGAAGAAGCAAAAAGGACTCCTCTTAAAGCAACGAATGATCTAAATATATCAACTACCTTGCTAAATAGAAAGTAAGCACTCATATATGACCTGAGGTAAATTTCATGGGAAAGGGGGTGAAAGAAAAGCAATGCTGACCTCCTTTATGACATAAGAATCATGTGAAAAGAGCTTGGGGAACAACCAGGGGATTGATGTTCCAATAGATCCTAGTATTAGTCCGCTTAGTGCTCCAATGATCACCAGTGACTTCAATAGCATTCGAGCCTGTTTTAGACTTCAATCATTTAAAATGATAGGATTTCCTTTTCTGGATAAGTAATAAGAATATGATTTGTATAGGGCATCTCAAGAACCAAAATTTTCAAACAGATGATTCATGCATGCTTTCTTAGTTTTTTCTATAAGAAAACCAGAAGACAATATGTGACCCATGCAGTGGAAAATCTCCAAGGCTGTTTGCAACACTTAGTCAGATACAAAGCATTATGAAAGACAATGACAGGAAACAAATATACAACCTTTGGCAAACTTCGATTAGCTCCATATATCAGTTCGGGCATAAATGACTGTGCAGTCTGAGAAAGAGGTTCACCCCAAACAGCACACATGCAATAAAGTTGGATCATGACCTAAAAGAAATGTAGATAAGAATTAAAAAACCTTTGAACAAATCAGTAAGGAACTTGAAATCAGAACATAATAATGCTCAGAAAGAGACCAATGCAAATAAAACTTACTTGATGAGCAGCAACAGTTTCAGTGCCCATTGATGTGGCAAAATAAACAAGGAGGGAGTAAAATGCCACCTGATACTCATTTTTGAAGTCAGATGAATAGCATAACCACCACTTAATAGAAAGAGAATGGAATTAAAAGCTAACCAACCTTGGACATCATTGTTATAAACACTGGAGCTGCAAGCGTAAATATGTGCATAAGTTCAGTAGGTGATGGAATCGAGATGGAAAAACCATTATAGCCCTTGTTATTCAGAGCTTCAGTCATCATATAAGCAGCAACAACCTAAAAATAATTGCAGCACATAACATAAATCAAGAACATAAAAGAAAGTAAACAAATCAGAATCAATCAAGAAAGATCTTTATGGGAGTATGAAACCGAGTATAATAAAAATGGTTTATCAACATACTTGTGAAACCATTGTTGCCCAAGCTGCCCCAGCAATACCATATCCTAAGAATCGGCATAGAACTATGTCTCCAATGCCATTAATAACACTGGCAACTGCTAGTGCCTTTAAAGGCCCCCACGAGTCTTTCATACCTAGACTGTCGACAAAAGAATAAGAAGACTATGCACCATTACTAAATTTGACTCGGAATAAGAGTATAGGTTCAAAATAGTACAATAGTGAAACAAACATATTTCTTTCTAAATGCTTAGGATGCCGATTTTGTAAGAGTTAACAAGCTAATAACAAGATCCTTGGGCCACTCCACATGTTGCTAATTGGTTTTGAGTTGGATGCATGGTTTCTAACACGGTATTAGGGTTTAAGGTTTGGCCTTTGCAAACATGATTCTAGTTAATTTTAAAGTGCAGAGTTATAATTCAATTCCTTTTGCCCTTGTATCTGGTGAAAACCAGGCACCTCCATCATCACATGCATAGCAAAATATTCTTTTTTAGGCTGGACAAACCTAGGCTAGAATGTTATCTCATTCTCTTACTTTTGGATTCAGACACTGACTCAAATGGAAGATCAGCCCACTCTTATTCCTCTGAAAACCATAAGACTGAGCCAAACACGAGATATTGTACAACAACAACAACTAAACCTTTATCCAACTATGGATCGTTGGTTACATGGATCATATTTTGCCATCGAAACATGAGATATTGTAACAAAATAAAAAGATCTTTCCATGGAAAACTTTCAGAACACAAAGATGGTAATTCAACCATTACCAGAGAGAAATTGACCATAGTTGCATATGAGAATTTGGAATAAACAAGGCATGCTATCATAGACCAACTCTTTTCCCACTTCTTGATAAAAAAAAACAACAAAACTACTATGGAAGGAACAAAATGGTAAAGCTCTACGGGAAATGGCATGACAACAATATATTTTGGTACCTTGCGCTCTGAGCAACCCATCCAATCAGCATTGCCGGCCAAGCTAGGCCACGAATCTATCAATAGAAATAATTTCTGTTCAATTGAAATGCAACTGGAAAATCGAAAATAGGATATCAACTCAATCAAGCAATCCTAATAAGAATTAAAATTGGATTCTGAACTCCAAGAAGTTAAACATATATAACATAACTTCACACCCAGAGGTAAGGCATGAAGTGAGGTTTTCCAGTCACCTAGTACATAATGGACGGATTCTCCCAGAGAAAGTCGCTAATACTAACAGAAAAGAAACTCAAACTTCTTGAATATGGAATACTCAACATATTGCAGTAACAGGGTTTTAGCGAGCGCTTCCCAAATTTAAGCAAGAATCTAGGAATGCATGGTATGGTATTACTCACCAACTGGAGACATTGATATCTGAGATCTAGCATCTCTTTAACAACAGATTCAGCAGTTTGGCTCTTGAGAAGTAACAGAGCCATTAAAATATATGTTGAAAGTTATCTAAACAAATGCCATCAATTGGGAGAGTTCAGGTAAGTAACTAGTGCACAAAATCTTAAGAGTTAAAATCAGAACTTCTAGAGACCAAGAAGTACACTTTCTACAACATCAAGAACAAAATTTTACAAAAGTAAGAAACATGTACAACTACCCAACAACATAACCCAATTAGTAAAACCTTGTCAACCTATAAACAAGCAGCAAGGGATTAACTAAAAAGTCATATGAACCTGGACATATGTGTTTGCTGCAGCTGTAATCTCAGTATTACTGGCCCCAGTAAAAGCTGAAAAACAAATTATCAGCAAAGCAATCCGTCACTGGTCAATTTTCCACATATTCATATAAATTCATTATTTTAACCTTAAAAAAATACCATTTAGTGCCCATTGGCCAAATAATCTTGTAAACAAAAGCATTAAAACACCAGAAGCCATCCCAATGAAGAGCAAGATAGATATTTGATGCTGGACTTCGTCTTTATCCTGCCCCAGATAGCAGTATTACACAGTTATTTGAATAAACAAAATAGCCATTACTAACAGTGGTTTATCTGAATCACAATCATGGCCCATTGATATAATTCAAGAGGGACACTTGATAATTAATTAGCAAGCTAACCTTCCTGGCAAGTGAAGTGGCAACCAGATTGGAAGTAGCAATTGAGAGGAACATAAACACATAACTAGTATTATCACAGAACACAGTTCCAGGCCCTGTCAATAACATTCAAAACCCACTTAAATTAAATCAAGAACAGCATTTCATTTTTCCTGTTCCATCTAAAAGCACTAGTACTTCCTACCTAAAGCCGCGAGTTCAATGGAGCTTCCTTGACCAATGACGGCAGTGTCAATGAGACTCATCAGGGGCCCACATAACCACAACCCAACAGCTGGCCCAGAGAACTTAACAATTTCCACCATTTGATTCCAAAGGCTCTCATTTGCTGAAAATTCTTCTCCTTTTTTAGACTCTGGAACCACTAAGCTTTCTTCTTCTTCTTCTTCTTGATTATTTATTGGAGGAACTGTAGGGATATTTTCTGTATTTTGCGTCGAAGTTTCTGAAGTTATTTCTTGGGCAGGACTAATGCAAGTCGGTACAGTACTACTTTTATGATTTTTCTGGCAATTGAGGATGCGGATTCTTTTTATTAACGGAATGGTATATGCATGTGAAGGAAGTGATGGAAAGGATCGCAAAGGAGGAGAATCTTTCAGAAATGACAGATTTTGATGAAAAAGGACGTGGGAATGATGAAGAGTTGGGGTTTTAGAGAGATTCATTTCTCTGTGTTCTTCTTCCGATGTTCCGGGAGGAAGAACGAGGGGAGACGAAAATGAAAAAATGGAATGAACTTTTTACGAGCGGAATAAACTTTGACGGGAGCTAACCACTTGTAAGAACCAAGAACTTTTGGCAAGCAGCCGCGTGGAAAATGGAAAGTTTTTCCAGCGAGTTTTTCTTGGGCAACTAACATTCAATCTATTTTGCTTGCTGCTCTTACATTATAATAACAGTTTCTGTATTAATTTATTATTCTGTTATTTTAATTATAGTATTATACCTTCTTTTTTTTTAATTTTCTTTCCCCCTTGTCCAATGAACCTTCATTGTGTTTATACAGTTTGTATCACTGATATATATTATAACAAATTATTTCAATTTTTTAAAAAGTTAATGAAAAACTTCTTCATAGAAATAAGAAATTATTGTTGTTGGAAATCTTTTTATAAAGTTTCAAATGCAAAAAAATAAATAAAAGAAGTAATCCAAATGTTGTATTAAGCGAGATAAATAGGGATTTGGATATTCTGTATTATTTAGTGTATCATTTTGTGTATCACTTTTTATAAATGCGACATGTGTCATTTAATATAAAATTAAAATCTTAATTAAGTAATTAGTGAACCTTACGGATAAGTGATTGTACACATGTCAAAATCTTATAGAATGATACAGGGAGAGTGATGCACAAAAATGAATTTTTTTGTATCACTTTATAATATTTTGACACGTGTATTTAATATTTATTACTTAGGGTTCACTAACCACTTGATAGCGTTTTAATATTATCTAAAAATTCACATGTCACATATATAGAGAGTGATACACTAAATAATACAGGAGATCCAAACCCATTCAATACCAATTCAAACAAATTTTGTTTTGGTTGATTAATTTATAATGCTGATATTTTATTTGAAGTGTAGTTGTTTTTTTTATTTATAGAGCCCAACATCTTACTTCAACCAAAATATGATTTTCTTTCTTAGGAATAGAAATGAAGGTAATAATACTGTCAGTATTTGATGGGCGACAAATCGAAATTGGGCCTTTAGTGGACCGCCTTGAAATCGTCTAGCCTGTTAGATAATGAGGAGCACTCGATTCTGGACTAATTGTTTCCTATCAGACAAACTCCAATTGTGCCAGTGAAGAAATAGATGATGAAAGCCCGCATATGCATACTTTGCACATTAACTGCAAGTCTGCAACTCCAATCGGTAAAATTGAAGAGGAGAGGCATTACAAAGCTAATATCATTAAACATGGGATGACGACAACTACCTGGTATCACTATTTTGTGATATAAGTATTTTGTTTCAAATCATGTGGTGGTTAGTTACACATGAACAAACAACGTGATAGATGCCAGGATGTTGTTGAGAAGATATTTTACATGTTAACATGTGTAGCGCTTTATTGTTGTTTAATTGTTTACTCTCTATTATTGAACAAACCATTCATGGAAAGTTGGAAACATTACTACATTAGTTTGGTTTACTTGAAACAGTTCACAGGTCAAGTATCACTCATTTTGGTCAAAATTTTTGGGCGATTTTCCGTTCCTACTTTTCTTCGCTGGACCATGTTTACTTTGTAATTGCAAAGTACTGGCTCGTGGGTTTGGTTTCTCACTTGCATCATGCATAGCAATCAAATTAACTTTTACGTCAACTTTTCATGTATTGAAGCTTTGTATGATTTTAGAATTGAATGCGGATTTGACCTCAAAGTAATTAAAAGAAGTACAACTAAATGCAGTAATATAACAATAAAAAAATTATCAATACATTATTTGACGTAAAATGAAAGTAAGGAAAGTCTAATGGTAGTAATAGTTCAAAGGAGTCAGACTATTTTACTACTATTGTTTAGATGAGACTTGATCATGATGATTTTGCTCCTTGCTCTATGGTGACAATTTTAGAGGTTGAAGAAAATTGAAAATTCTGCTACAGTTTTGGGGACAGTCAACATATTTATTATGCTCTATCTTTTAGTCGACTTCAGTGGCTTTAAAGTTTTAAGTTTAAACAGACGTGTTATTTTGATGTCATACTTGTATTAGTTAAGCACACATGAACTGACTTAATTACTTTAGTACGCAAGTCAAAGATCTTATAGTAATATCAAAATAGGACAACTTCTGAATATAGTGAACCATGGAAATATGGAATCTGTCAATTTACTCCTTCATTTCCTTTAAACTAACACAAAGTCGCAGCAACATAATTGATAATTCCTGTGCCACTGCCACTTATGACAAAGAGCCAAAGACAAGAATAATAATAGGCAAACTGAAATTGTTGAGTAAAATAAGAAAGTGAATGATACCATAAAATTACTAATCACATTTTTTAAATTGTGTAAAAAAATAAGAGATTATTATATTTCTTTTATACATGCACGTTATTCTCTATTTTGTTTCATTCTTTATATTATTATTACTCGAATTTTTTTTTTTACATTTCTATCAATAAAAAGAAAAAATTAGACGAGAAGTATAGCACGGTAACTTTACTTTAATATTGGTTGATCAAGATCAACTTTCACTTTATACAATGCCATAACACTTGTTCAATTTATTTGCACTTACATTACATAAACATCCCAATTCGAACTCAAGATTTTGGGTTAGACTTTGTTCAAGTTAATATATGTGTACAACTTTGTTTACCTGCCTAGACATCTATTCTTACAATTTGTTTTTTTTTTTTAGAGGAATGGGTAACTATATCTAACTAATACATATCATAGATTTCATAAGTTCTAAGTTCTGTCATGTTGACCTTAACGACAATAGTATAATTATAACGACTATAAATAAAATAATTGCAAATAGATTCCAATTTTTGAGTTTTTCAAAGTTGTCTCATGTTGACCTTCACACAATCTTACAATTATGACAACAAGAAATAGAATAGTTGCAAAGTGATTCCAAATTTTGTTTTCCCATTCCTTAATTAATGTTTGAGAAAATTCATGCGAAACAGATTCATTTGTAAGACAATAGTTAATCATAATTTTAACGTACAATAAAAATGATAAAAAATTAAATCATAATTTCAACAACTATTAATTATCTATATTTTTTTTTAACACACACATCTACATGCATCTCAAGAAATTAAATTATAAATCTTGAAGTAGGAATGCTTATAATATATGAACCTTATTTAGTATTGAGTTTTTCTCCTAATGTTTTGATGGTAGGTAGAACTAGTTTTAGATGCGTACAACTAGGATAGATATGTAGATTGCAAAGGTACCAAATTCGGCCTTTTAGCTTTCCCAACTGCAAAAGAGACGGAGAAAGTGACATCACGGCAACAAAATAGTAACTCAAAGTGTCATGGTCATGAATCGTCAAACAATTCAGGCTATTTAAAATTCATACTCAGTATTTACGAAGTACACGCATTTTCACTCTACTCTCTCTTCGTCTTCAATAGTATTCACCAACGGAATCTCACACACACGTTTTCTCTGTGTCTGACCTTGTCTTAACTTTCTAACATCCTCCTCCAACCAATCACTTGTCAACACCCTTATTTATCTCCACCTTTATATATTAAATTGTTCAAATTAAAAAAAAAAAAACCCCCCACACACACAGTCACATAGTAGCACATTGAAATTTTCAGACCTATATAAAAACCACGGCCAAACTTTAAGTCCTTTTTATACGAATCTCCATTTTTCAAATACAAACTCGCAAGCATTCCCAGGCGCCTCCTCCGACCACATCACACAGCGTGTAAGTTCGCCGTCCGATTTTAATATGATATTAAGAAGTGCGTTGCGATTTTTTTCATTTTTACGTACGTGATTAAGTTAAACTATGGTTCGATCGTTAATTTTTGATTAAGAAGAATGAAATTTCGTGATTAATTGGAACAGAATGGGGAGTTTGGGAGCGATTTTGAAGCATCCGGACGATGTGTACCCGTTGTTGAAGCTGAAGATGGCGGCGAGGCAAGCGGAGAAACAGATCCGGCCGGAGCCGAACTGGGGATTCTGTTACACTATGCTACACAAGGTTTCTAGAAGCTTCGCTCTCGTCATTCAACAGCTTGATACCGATCTTCGTGACGCCGTATGTTTCGCTTTAATTTTCCTATCCTTTTTGTACTTTACAAATTCGCGCACACATTGTTTTTTTTTTCCTTCTCGCGTTGGTATGAAAATACTGTAGTCTGTTTGTTTGTGTGATTCTGCCTTAATTCTGTGAATTATAGGTTAATAATGGTAAGTGAAAACTAATACTAGTCGCTTCGATCTGAAGAAAAGTAACTGATTGCATCGTTCGTGCGAGGAAGAGAAATTATTATATTTATTATTGCTCAGATGCATATCCTTGGACTTATCTAAGAAGTTTCCCACCGTATGAAGTTATTGAATTTGAATGCTGCTAGAATGAGATTACATGTGCAATTTTGAAATCTGCAGAGTTTATTACCAAACATTTCGTGCTGTGTTCTGTTATGTTTAAACTGATTACTTGAGAACATTTTTCAATTCTTGCAGATATGCGTCTTTTATTTGGTTTAAACTGATTACTTGAGAACATTTTTCAATCCTTGCAGATATGCGTCTTTTATTTGGTTCTCAGGGCTCTGGATACTGTAGGTATGCTGCCTATATATTAAAAAATGATATGCTATTTGGATTCATGAATTGGTTCATGAACAGACATAGGTATGTACTTCATCTGTTTATCTTTTTGGACAGAGGATGATACAAGCATTGCTGCAGAGGTTAAAGTACCCATTCTAATGGCTTTCCATCGACACATATATGACCGTGAATGGCATTTTTCATGTGAGTTGACTCAGTTCTTTTGGCTTGATTTGTTGTTCATTAGTCTTGTTTTGCTTTGGCGTGTTTAGTGCACCTGATTGAAGTTTAGAGAACCAACTTCAATACACGCTACAAGGAAAACAAAGAAGCAGACTTTAAGAAAATGATATGGAGGCATCATGTTTACAATTAGTTATTTACTTCTCTTCCCCTGCTAAATTATTTTTCTTTTTTATTTTTTAAATAGAAGTATTACTCCAAGGCTTGAACTTAAATGCCTTATTTTACAATGATTACAGTGGAGTATATGTTGTTTTATTGTTTTACATTTACTCTCTAGCCTGTACTTGTTTGTGGATAATCACATTTAAGGCATTTTTTCCCCTCTTTAGGTGGTACAAAGGATTACAAAGTTCTTATGGACCAGTTCCACCATGTTTCTACTGCCTTCTTGGAGCTTGGGAGCGGGTTTGTTCTTCCCTAGAAATCACTGTGTTCATAATGTTGTCAAGGCGTTGTGGATTTGTTTGGGATTCTGTTTCATGTGCTTGAGGGAATTATTTCAAATAGTTGTGAAATAACTATTGTTCTATTTTGCAGTTATCAGGAGGCAATCGAGGATATTACCATGAGAATGGGTGCTGGAATGGCAAAATTTATTTGCAAGGAGGTATGTGAAAACTATTGCACAACAGATGATGGCATGATGCTCTAACATAATGACTTATTTCATGAAATTTCATTTTAACCCAATCCTACTCTGGGTGTTAAGTATCACCAATATCTGTTGATGCTTATTGCTTCCCTCATTCATTTCTGCCTGCCTGCCTGCCCCTCTCTCTCTCTCTCACACACACACACGCGCACACACACACACGCACGCACGCCCGTGCGCCCGCGCACACACCCAAAGTAGCACTGGCATTCATTAGAAATTTAAATAATTTTTTCTATGCTATTTAAAAGTGTGTAAAGCTTGCATAAGTTGAATCAATAAAACATACTGCTCTACATAATCAAGTTCATTGAATAGCATTGCAAATAAAATTATGGTAGCATACATTGTGCAGTACAATTTTCCAAATCTTTGAGCTTTACTCAGTATTACTTCGTCACTGTTCATCTTCAAAACAATGTATCTGTATTTGATTGAATTTGCAACAGTCACTATCTGAGCCTGTAGCGTCTATAGGATTTGGATCTTTTGTAGGATGGGAACAAGAAGATGGTGAGGCTCTTACCATTATACGTGATTCTTTGTCTTGCAGGTGGAGACAATTGATGACTATGACGAATATTGTCACTATGTGGCTGGACTCGTGGGGTTAGGATTGTCAAAGCTTTTCCATGCCTCTGGAAAAGAAGAGTTGGCTCCAGATTCTCTTTCAAATTCAATGGGCTTATTTTTACAGGCATGTGGTTTAAGATTTTGTGGCAAGCAGCTTTGGTTACTTGGTCATGGTTATACTAAAATTTGTACATCTCCAATATGTGGTAATACTGACAGCTGCTTTGTATCTTTGTAATGGATTGCAGAAAACAAACATCATCAGAGACTATCTAGAGGACATAAATGAGATTCCCAAGTCGCGCATGTTTTGGCCTCGGCAGATATGGGGCAAATACGTCAACAAGCTTGAGGTTGAGCTCCTCTATATTTCCTCTTTGTCTATTTCTTCCTAATCATTGTTGTTATTTCATAATGTTGGATTGATTGTTGGATCTTTTTAGTCCATGTTCTAGCATGTCACATCTGAGTTACCTTTTTTTCAAATTTGCATCTGTACTATTTCGGTAACAGGACTTAAAATATGAGGAGAACTCAGTCAAGGCTGTTCAGTGCTTGAATGACATGGTCACAAATGCTTTAATGCACATAGAAGATTGCTTGAAGTACATGTCTACTTTGCAAAATCCTGCTATCTTTCGGTTTTGTGCTATTCCTCAGGTATGTCATCTTCTTAACCTATTTTCCCTTGTACTTTTTCATATATATATATATATATAATCATTTGGTGGGTAACTAGTGGTTCAGTGGTTACTTTAGTACAAAATAGTGTGGGTAAGTTCCTTGCCATAGTCAACAGCAGTGTTTTGCTGAATAGTAGAATGGGGTATGATCAGAACGTAGTTACACTTCACATTCTGGAGGAAGAAACTTTAAAAACATTGTTATATTATGTTTGATGAGTAGATTATTCTTTTATTTTTATCGATGTTGTTGTAAACTTTTGCAGTAAATCTTATGTCATTCTGTATTTGTCATTTTTGTTAGATCATGGCAATTGGGACATTAGCTTTGTGCTATAACAACATTGAAGTTTTCAGAGGTGTGGTGAAAATGAGGCGGGGTAAGTCTAAATTGATTGTTATGCTTGGACATCCTACGTGATATGGGTAACATTATCTCATCTACCAGTTAAATTTTTTTTTAGTTTATTCTTTGGCTATTGATATATGTGTACAACAACAACAACAACTAAGCATTTCTTGCACTATGTGGGGTATTGATATATGTACCTGCTAAGAAATTCACTATTGGCAAAACTTATTAAACTTCTTATTGTTGAGGCAAAAAAGGAAAAGGACTAGTGCAGCATTGAGCGTGCCTTTGTATGCTACACAAGACCAAAGCAGGGATCTCTACTATTTGTATTACTTCTAGAAATTGTAGAATTTTAGAATTGTCTATGTAAATTGTTAATAAAACATATTTTCTTGTATTATTGCTTAAATTTTAGTTTGCAAAATAATGTTTTAGCTCTTAAGGTTTGTCGAGCCTTATCTTCTCTGACAACCCTTTGACTTTTGTTCCTTCTTCCTTTGAAAATATATACACACATATATAATCCTCTTTAGAATCGTTAATGTCAAAAATGAAGGATTATGTAATATTTTCCTTGGTGCTTCTCTGTATCTTATCAACTTAACACGTCTGGAAATGGGGGACACTTTCATGTGTTACTTTGTGTTTTAATTTCAGGTCTTACTGCCAAAGTTATTGACCGAACCAAATCAATGTCAGACGTCTATGGTGGTTTTTTTGATTTCTGTTGCATGCTTAAGTCTAAGGTATGATACTTTTATCATTGCTCTGGCAAACTGAATTTTCAGTCTAAATGTAACTTCAGTGAAATATATTTGCATGTACATTCTGTCTTTGTTGATACGTGGTACTAATTGGTACTTTATATCTGAAGAAATATTTTGGGTCTTTAGGAATATAGCATTGATATCTATGTATGGTTTTTGTGGGAAATTATTGTTGCATTCTTATCTCTGCATGCTTTTGTTAGTAATTCTATTTTCTTAGTTGAAGTTTGAGTTGATTTACAGTAGAAAGATGTCTAGTTAGCATTTTCACTACTACGGGAAAACATAGGCAATACTTTCTCATGTCATGATGTCACTTAATTACTTGGGATACTTTTTAAAACAGTTAAATCTATTGTCAAGCTTTTAACTTGGCAGAGTTTTCCCCAGCAGCTATTTCTTTGTCATAGTAACAGAATATCTAAAACCTTTGATTCCTATGATCAACAAAGTGAATAACAAAGTTTATTGCTGTTTTCAAGTTCTCTATACTCGTGTTCATTTTACCTTGTAGCTTGAGTGATTTCACTCAGTTTTGTACGTTCTTTAAGTTCTTTATCTGTGCCTTTTGAGATTGTTCACTGAAAGTTTGTTGCAATATCTGTAGGTTGATGACAATGATCCTAATGCTAAGAAAACCAAAAGCAGTCTAGAAGTAGTTCTGAAAACTTGTAGGGACTCAGGAACTCTAAACAAAAGGTTAGCAAGCTTTTGAGCTTTTGAGGTATTTATTCTTGAAAGTTATTTATAGAATGCTAAATAACCAATTTGAACTCTAAACCAGGAAATCTTACGTGCTCAAGAATGAACCTGGATACAATACTACAACGGTAAGTGCTTATGCTTATATCAGGCTTATCATAGTATCCCCTCAACATTCTCCTCTAATTCTAGTTTGGAATGCAGATTGCCGTCTTCCTCATTGTATTGGCTATTCTTCTTGCGTATCTTTCTGCAAACCGAGCAAGCAATATGTGTAAGTGTTGTTGCATAGATTATAGAATTATTACTACGAACATTTCCAGTTCATTGATATTTTCTCTGTTAATGGTTTACAGGATTGGGTTTTATGGAGGAACTCAGTTATTACAAGCTGTAACAAGAACGTGTGTAGTACTGTATTGTATATGAAGCTGATGCATATCCATACTTGAATATTTAATATATAACTGCATATTAAAATTTCCAAACTAAATAAGTTATTCTTCTTATTTCTTGTACTGTAACATGATAGACAGTGAGAAGAGCCTGAATTTTGCTAATATACGCGCTCTTGGTTGATCGGAAGAACATGCAGCTGCGGATATGATTCTCCAAGTTCACTCTTTTGTGGACCCTAGTAAATTGGGCTCGGCCCAACTTTAAATTTCATTTGTAAGCCTGTGCTATACAACCCGAAATGGATTTACAAAATGGGCTCTGGGCCAACTAATTAGACCAAATTTGAAATTCCAATTTGTGCTCTTCATTCTTCAAAAATACTATTTTTAATTTTAATCTCAACCCTGTACTGAGAATTAAATGGATTGGGCCTAGTTAAAGTAAATCTTTAATTAAAGAAAGCATAAATCCAGAAGGAAAGTATTGGACCTTGAAATTTGAAGCAAAGCCTAAGTTTAGCCCAATAACCAAAAATTTGAAGCCCCAATTCGGCCCAAAAACGTAAGTTATGGACCTAAATCAATTTAATATTGGCCCAAAGAGAGGCCCAATTGTGGCCCAAATGCTAGTTGTTTTGGGCTTCACAAACTTGAATTCGACCCACTGAAAAGCCCAATAAAGTAATTTGGGTCTAAATCAAATTCACATCGGCTGAAGAAAAGCCCAACATCGGCCCAATATTAGTTATTTTGAGCCACAATCTTGAATTCGATTTTGAAAGCCCAATCTAGGCCCAAAAATAGCTATTTGGGCCTTTAAAAAGTTGATCTCGGCCCATTTAAACCCAATATATTTAGTTTTGGGCCTAAATCAACTTCACGTTGGCCCAAATAAAAGCCCAACAAAGGCCCAATAACTTTTATATACTTGATATCAGCTGAAGGGAAGTCCCAATTCGGCCCAAAAAAGTAAGTCTTAGACCTAAATCAATTTAATATTGGCCCAAAGAGAGGCCCAAATGCTAGTTGTTTTGGGCTTCACAAACTTGTATTCGGCCCACTGAAAAGCCCAATAAAGTACTTTGGATCTTAATCAATTTGACTTAAGAAAAGCCCAACATCGGCCCAATATTAGTTATTTTGAGCCACAATCTTGAATTCGTTTGGAAAGCCCAATCTAGGCCCAACAATAGATATTTGGGCCTTTAAAATGTTTATTTCGGCCATTTGAAGCCCAATAAATTTAGTTTTGGGCCGAAATCAACTTCACGTTAGCCCAAAGAAAAGCTCAACATAGGCCCAATACTAGTAATTTTGGGTTCATAAGCTTGAATTCGGTTCCGAAAGCCCCATTATAGGCCCAATAAAGTTAAAATATATTAACTGGATTTCGGCCCACATAAAGAGCAACTCAGCCCAACTACGAAATTCTAATTTACCTACCCACTCTTCAAGAATAGTATTTTCATTCAAATTAAGATAAAAAACTTGCAGCAAGTGAAAACTTCTGTTCAGGAATGCAATTCAGCACTGTAACAGTGCTTCTAACTGATCACTTAGGGCAAATCAACCAAGGCAAAGAGAGTACAAATCTGGGGACTACACGAAAAAACCAATCAAATAAAATATTATTACATTTCAAAATCAAAACAATGATTTTTTTTTTGGTGAGTTGGAAGCAGAAACAGCACGAACTTGCATCAATCACAAGAATGATAATAACTAATTATTAGGGTGATATGTATAAGGGCCGGGCAAGCGCTTTCTCGAGTGGGTGCAAGAATCATCCAGGGTAGGTCAACCAGGGATTTCGATACCTTGGGACCGTTATAGTTACTGCTGCCATCCACCGGGGAATACAGATTCAGTAATACAAGCGATACAAAAAACATGCTCATTATCTTCAAAAATAGGCAGAATACTTCAGAAAACTTCAGCTACTTTGCTAGCAAGAACCCGCTCTCTTCTTTCAATATAACCAAAAGGAAACCAACCTGCCTTGCCTTTGCATTCTCCTTCAGCCCAACCATTGTTTGAAACCTGTATAAAGGTGGGAGAAAATGATCAATTTGCTGAAGATAGAGAACTGCTTAACAAAATTTTGTTTGAAATCCAGACAGCTGCGACAATAGAAAAGGTCAACTTGAGAAGCCAGGGGGAGAGGGAAGTGGCAGGGAAGGAATGCAAGAGCATATTTCTACAGTACACACAAGTGTTACTGCTGTACACTCAAATTGTCTGTGAATAGTGATCAAAGCTGCCACAAAGGTTGCCTTTCGGAGGTGCTTTGTGCGGGAAGCTAGAGAAAACTACTCAACTAAGGCACAAACAGATAAAAACTTAAATGGAAAAGCAAGAAAGAAATTGCTAATTTTTCACTTGGGCCAACTTCAAGAGAAAATTAACAAAAGAACTGTCAGAGATTAGCACAAAAATTTTGAGTTAAAATATGCAACATTTTCAATTTTGTTGTGTGTTAAAGTTCTCTAAATGATAAACCAGTGCAAAATTATGATTCAGGTAAATGAGATAGGTTTTTCAAAAGCAGCAAGCAAACCTTTCGAACCACAACATATTCTCCAACTGACAAGTTAAGCTCCACATCAGATTCAGCATGATATGTGTACATGACCTATCAAAAATAGGCATAAGAGAGAGTAAAAGCTAAACAGCCAGTACAAGGAATGCTTTCTTTGCAATCAAATTGGAAGGTTCAATCACTTACTTCCCCAAGAAAGTAACCCATGCCATCAGTTGACCCATTTTGTGCAGGAGAGGTAGACATGTCATTAACTTCTTCATATGATGGAGGTGGTGGTACACTGTCCACATTTAGACTTGGAGCTGCTTCAATCCGTTGGCGATCTGATATCATCTAAATCATAATAGAAAAAGTATCACATCAGATGGCAATGGTAAAAACATGTATGGAATAGACAACCTTTTTAACGCCTTGGTACAAGTAAAAAAATATGCATACCTCACTTTCCAGCTGATCAAGTATTTGAAGAATTTTCTGGTGGTAAGCACGTTCAGATTCCACCTACAACATATACATGGAAACAAAGTAAGGCTCAATTACTGTCATTCCAGGAAAATGCCGCAGTAACATGTAATTCTTGGATGATTGAGATATGTTGCAACCATGGAAATTAGACGCTGTAGTGTCAATCTTTGTTGTTGAGCTTCAACTGCAGCCATAGCTGCACCTGCTTCCTTTCCCAATGTAGCCGTACTTGACTTCAGGTCTTGCAACTTTGATTCAGCTGCTTCAAGTTTTAAAAGCATGTCAGGGTTACCCGTTCCTTCCCTCACTTTTGCTTGTCGTCTTGAAACTTCAAAAGCCTATCTAGGTTACAACCAACCCACAAAAATTGATAAACAAAAATGGAATATCAGAATCGTGTAGGAAGAATAAAAAGGTCCATATAGCAGTTTTTCCTTTTAGTATTTTACTTATAGCTATCTTTCTTTTGAGGAGTGCATGAAGGAGAAAGGTTGGGAGCAGAAGGCAAGCTTGCATATGCATAGTAGTTGGATGCTTGGGTTTCAAAGCCCACCATCACTATCACTAATTCTACTTCTAGAAGCATTGTGTGGCTGCTATACAACTCTAAAATAGTTCACCTACCCTGCCACTCATGCCTACCAAAATCAGCAGACATTAAGGCATGCGCATACACAAAGTATTCTCAGAAAGTTGGAAATTTATTTAAATTATCTGTTTTTAACATAAGCAAAGGCGGCAAAACTATACTTGGTGCCAACATAGCTGCTAGGTTTCGCCCAATTATAAAGGGCTTCATACAGATTCAAGAGTAAAGATAAACCACAACATAAAGGACTATTGAAGCAATTAAACATTTTAGCTAATGGATTTCACTCCTACATATGCAAAAAGAGCATCAGCATTCTTCATTAAAATTGAGCTTCCACATAGGGACCAAATGGCAGAAAACTTAACGTAGCAGATGAAAGTGCTCCGAGTGAAACTTAAAAACCAAGGTCTAAATAAATGCTACCTTCCATATCAGCCCACTAAAGTTTAAATCTAATTAGAAACATATGAAGCAGTCTTGCGTTTTCAACTAAGGAATGTAAAAAAAATATGAAATTGATAGCAATTATTAGGATACATGACTTCAGAAATATGAAATTCAGATTATTTCAAGAGAAATGAATCCTATTGTTAAGTGGCCATAAGTTTTGAGCATGAATTCCAATAACAAAGGTTGTGAATTTTCTTTACCTTAATGTTTTGAACATGAACAAGAAACATAGGAACTTAATATCCAAAAGCAATTGTTCCCAAATTAAACAAACATTAGTCTTTAGCACCAATTAAATACCTGAGCTTCAGCCTCTTGTCGCATTCTATCATATCGTTGAGCCAGATGTCGAGCATCTTCCAATGGAGCTCCCATTACCATCGCTCGCAGAGGTTCTGCAACCTGGGAAGCAGGACATGTCAATCACTTGATTGCTAAGTACAAGGATTGCTAAAAAACCAAGAAACAGATTTTTCTCATATCACGGAACTAGATTGTCCTAATTGAATACAGAAGTTAATTCAAGTTAACCCCGCACGACGAAATACGACCTTATTAACCCTCAATCTGTGTCATCCTTCCACCGAAAGTGACTAGGATCTTAGCAACATCCAAATAACTTCCACTAAATGGTCAAAACCATAAAGCTGACAATCATAAGAAATGGGAAACTGAAAGCTGTGTTTTCTAATTCATTGCACATAAGCAATACACAAATTTTATGCACCATACAGCAGAATCCATTTATTAGTTTAAATTAAAAGGGGAAGGGGAAGACTCAAAAAGAATTATAAAAAAATATAAGAAAAGATATGTTATATTTAAATATAAATGAGCAAATGAAATTAAATTGAGCACGGTGGCGAAATGTGATTCATATAGCCGACCCCACTTAGTGGGATTAAGGCTTAGTTGTTGATGTTGTTGTTGTATACTTTCAAGAGTATTAACATCACTTTATGCTACTAAACAATTACATTAATTTTATTCCTATAATGAAGTCTAGGTTGCAAGTTCCAAATACTCAGAAGCAATCAAAGACTATCCACGCATGAAACGTAACAATCCTACAGATCAATGGCTGACAGCTGAGGAAAATTTTGCAGGTAATTACAGTAGGAAAGTGAAAGAAAACATATATTCACAAGATCCGATATGATGTAATAGGACAGTACTAATGGAACTAATTAGGATGCTACTTTTCATAAAATTCTCCTACATACCTACCCAACTAGAGTCAAACATAACATGGACAGTATTTACTCAGCTTCTTGAGATCTGCTGGGTAAGAAAGTAACATGCAAGTATCTATCTAAGTTTAGTAATTCTCATCATAATAACCTGTGTGCCTAAAGCTTTCAATAGATTTCCCCGCTCTTTCTCCATTTCAACACGAGCTCTTGCAAAATTTGATGCAGCTTTAGACAGCATGCTACCGCTAGTACATGTATTTTCAACACCATACTTCCTGCTGTCTTCAGACAACTTAGTTCCTATACACAAAAAAGCATAATTAAAAACATGGAATGAGGCTTTTCATGTCTTTAATGCAGAAAACCAACATCAATCCACCTATGCTTCAGTGATTTACCTATTTCAACTTGTTTCGATCCAGTAACTATGTAACCTTCGACACCACGAACAATATCCCTTTGGAAATGCTGAAAGGAGGAATGGAAAAAAAATTAATACTGAGAGGCCATATAAGATTGAGAAAGACTCCATGCGATGAACAAACCAAGACCAACATCAGTAGTACTCCTAGACCTGCATGGAACTTAGGCAGCTAGTACAAGAACAAAAGTTAACCATGGTAGGACTTTGACCAACTTAATTTTGGATTAATGAGCTGGCAAGTGGATGATTGGGAGATTTAAATATCCAGCCTTTCCATTGTCTTGCAATGCCATTAGCAAATTTACCTACTCAAATTTATCACCATGCAAAGAACAAAAAAAAAGGAAAAACTTGAAAGTGAAATAAAATGGATGGCAAAGGTCTCCAAAATTTGGTAAATGTCTCATCAACAGCTTGGATGGCATCATCCAAGTATTTTCATAGAGCACCTACAAAAAGGAAATCAAGGCATAGGAGGAAAAGCAACCTTGGCAGCACGGGTGGAAATGTACAGCTTCTCAAGTTTCTGATGCTGCTGGAGTTCAACTTCATCGGTCACAACACTATCCGATGCTCCATATCCACCAAACTGCTTGAGCACAGCCTGAAATTAATCTGAATTAGCAGTCATGAACATGCAGGTTTCTACAGCTAGAGGTAACAAAAGGATTCTTAGTAAGATGTCAGGGACAAGACTAAATCAAAATCATAGAAGGCAGTGCTTAACTGATTCATCAAGAATACTGTATAAAACATGTAGAAGTAATGAAAGATAGACAAACTTACAGATTTTAGGGCAAAGTGAAAGACATCTAAACCTTGATTTAGTTCTCTTCTTTGATGCAATAATTTTGGACTGACTTTCATCTGGCTAATGTACATTGCCATCCATCATGTAACTTTTATTTGAAATGATAAAAATCTCCCAGAAAACGACTTGCATACAAACACACATACACGCACAAAACCACAGCTACAGTGCGTTTGAAATGCCAATCACCAAGCGATTATCTAAATTAACTTCCTTACTTAAACATACTTTCCAAACAACGCTGTTACAGGACTCTACCGGTCAGTCTATTCAAGAGCATTGCATTAACATAATTCAAACATCTAAAAATAAGTTTCTTCCTTACTTGAATTTATTATTTTCCTTAAGATCAGGAAAGTACTAAATGATTGAAACTCTTCATTCTATCTATCTATATATACGAACTGAAAAATGAAGATGCATAAATTCTTAAATATCAACACTCAATAATCAGATCAGATCACGCCATCGAAACTGAATGAACGGTAGCCCCTGGAGGTAAGTTTTATCTAACCTCTACAGACGCAAATGGAGAACGTTAGGCCCGCAAACGAACAAATGTGATATATTATTAAGCGAACATAAATCAAGGCAATCAAAATCAGAAAGAAATCCATGAATTTCCAATTAAAACGAAAATAACAGAATAGAAGAGGCGATTCGAGGATTAATAAGTAAAACAATAGCGAGTAAAAAAAATATTACAGATCTCCACGACGAACACACGAATGATTACAAATTTAACCTAATCGATTGTTAGAGTAGAATTTCAAAGAAAAACGGTTAACGTATGTGCAAAAATTAACAAAAAGGAAGAGAGATTGCCTGCTGCTGTCTCGCGACTTGTTCTCTAAACCTGGTGGCTTGTTTCTTGATCGCTTCCATTTCGCGAACAGATTCCTCCAAGAACTTTGAAATTTAAACAGAGAGAGAAACAGAGAGATAGTATCGAACAAAAAGGAAGAGAATGATAGGAGAATTAGGGAGGATAACGTCGTAGGAGGCGTCGGAGACTTTGTGCCGTTCAGTACAACAGCGGCACGACTGTCTGAAAAATATTCATTAATCTGTTTTATCAAACCATAATACCATATTACAAAAAAGCTGTATTTTGATTTTGAATTTAATTTTGTATGTAATGAGCGATTGAGCGCTTATTTGTTTTCTTTCCCCCCTTTTCACTACGCATAAGACAAATTAAAAATAACCTTAAGTTAAATAAGTACTCCGTAGAGTATATATCACGAGTCACAACTAAATATTTTATGGTATTCTTAATTAAAAAAAATTAAAGAAATATATATTTGTTTATTTTCTTCCCCCAAAATACCTAAGTCGGTTTTTGAAAAGCTGACTTCAAAAAAATTTCCTTAAATCGAATTCAAGTAGATTTTTTCTAGGTGATATTTCTCAAACCAAAAATCAATTTCGATGTAGATTTTTTACTTTTAGTTACTCTATTATACTTTACCCATTTACATTTGTTTATTGAGCTAAGAATAAAGAAATAGATTTTAAAAGCTAGGGTAAATAGTTTTTAAAAAAAAACTATATTTTTGGAAAGATCTCAACGTTTTTGTAATTTATAATACACGTTTTTTTACCTAAAACGGCAATATTCAAAAACTCTTTTCCTAAAGTTTTTTTTCTGCCCTTTTCAATTTAGAACGTGAAATCTAGTGGATGTATGAATTTTTTTATAAAAAAATTGACATTTTTTTATTTATATAATACACGCATTTTGGCCAAAAACAACAATTTTAAAAAACTAGTTGATCATAACTTTTTTTCTAAGCATTTTTTGTACCCATCTTAGTTGATAATGTGCAATTTAGTGAATAGTGTAGAAAAAAATAAAAATTTAGATTTTTTAAAAAATCTCCATTTTTTATGACTAATAATACACGTTTTTTTGGCAAAAAACGGTAAGACTAAAAAACTAATCAACGGAAGTTCTTTTTTCACAGTTTTTTTATTATTTCCAATTTAGAACGTGAAATATAGTGAATGTGTGAAAAAAATAAATTTTTTCATTTTTAAAAAATTGACATTTTTGGAGCTATAAACAAACGCATTTTCAAAAAGAAAATGCGAGATTCAAAAACTAGTTCATTGGAACTATTTTCGAGTAATTTTTTATATTCATATTTTTTGAGAATGTGCAATTCAGTGAATAGTGCGGGAAAAATATAAATTTAGATTTTCGGAAAAATCACCATTTTTTATGAGCTATAATATATGTTTTTTTGGGCAAAAAAATGGCAAGACTCAAAAACTAACTGATGAGGGAGCTCTTTTCCTGCCGTCTTTTATTCTACTCGATTTAGAACGTGAAATCTAGTAAATGTGTGAAAAAGTTAATTTTTTTAAAGAATTGACATTTTTTTTGCTATAATACACGCATTTTGACAAAAATGGCAAAACTCGAAAACTAGTTGATTGTAACTTTTTTTTATTTGTTTTTGTACTCATTCTAGGTGAGAATGTGCAATTTAGTGAATAGTGAGGAAAAAATTAAAAAAAACAGATTTTTTTGAAAAAACTCTATTTTTTGTGAGCTATAATAAATGTTTTTTTGGCAAAAAATACCAACACTCAAAAACTAGCCGACGTGAGAGCTCTTTTCCCGCCTTTTTTATTCTTCCCGACAGAATTTGAAATATAGTAAATGTGTGAAAAAAAGAAAATTTTAAATTTTTTAAAAATTTTACATTCTTTTGAACTATAATACATGCATTTTGGCCAAAAACAAAAAAGACTCAAAAATTAGTTGTTCAAAACTCTTTTCGACCCATTTTTTTTTACTCATTCTAGTTGAGAATGTTCAATCTAGTGATTAGTGTTAGAAAAATAGAATTTTTTTGTGAGCTGTAATATATGTTTTTTTGGCCAAAAAAGGCAAGACTCAAAAACTAGTCGATCTGGGAGATCTTTTCCCGCCATTTTTTATTCTTCCCAATTTAGAACATGAAACCTAATAAATGTGTGGAAAAAAAAGAAAGTTATATATATTTTTAAAAAATGACTTTTTTTGACTTATAATACACGCATTTTGGCAAAAAACGACAAAACTCAAAAATTAGTTGATCTAAAATCTCTTCAATTCAGTTTTTGTATTCATCCTAATTGAAAATGTAATATAGTGAATAGTGTGGAAAAAAGCAAAACTTAAATTTTTTTAAAAATATTCATTTTTTGTGAGCTATAATATATGTTTTTTTGGCAAAAATAGCTAGTAAGACTAAAAAAAACTAGCCAATGGGGAACTCTTTTCATGCCGTTTCTTATTTTTCCCAATTTAAAACGTGAAATCTAGTAAATGTGTGAAAAAAAATAAAATTTTAAATTTTTAAAAAATGTGACATTTTTTTTAACTATAATACATGCATTTTGGTTAAAAACGAAAAAGACTCAAAAGTTGTTCAAAATTCTTTTTGAGCCTTTTTTTGTACTCATTCTACTTGATAATATGCTATTTAGTAACTAGTGTGAAAAAAAGAAAAATGTAAATTTTTTGAAAAATCCCTATTTTTTTTTTGACAAAAAACGACAAGACTTAAAAACGTTTTCATCTTTTGGCATAGTTTCTTAGTTTATATGTTTTCCCTGGAGTCCAAAATAAAGATTTTAAAAGAATGGAGAGTTAAACTTTTTGTTAAAAAAAAAAACTGATTTTCTCAAAAAACTGAGACTATAACTAACGAAAATTAAGATTTTTTTAACAAAAAAAGTTACTTATTTGTCTTTATCATAATTCACTAATTTACACTTTTCTTCTTACATCTGTCACAAATTATATACTAGTATTTATTATTCTGTTTTAAAAATCGCATAACACATATTTCACATCATCAGATTTGGTTGTTACAACCAATTAACTTTTACCATTTGAAATTTTGATCAATACATTTTTGGTTGGAATATAAACTCGTCTGTCTCGTAAGAGTTGATGAAGGTAAGTAGAGTAGGTAACCTTGATATTTTACCAATACAAGTTTTTCAACGCCGCTTCGAAGAACGATGTGCATAATCAGTGCGCCACAACTAAAATTTCGGTGGGATATCCTTTTATCGTTGCGTCACGAGTCATGACGAAGTTGATTTTTGCCGGATCTCAGAAAATGCATGTAACACAGTTTGAATAAGAATACACATAATAAAGCAAATATATATGTATATATATATCAATGGTTCATAAGAGAAGGACACTGAATGGCTTCGATAATCTTATGACATAATAACGCACTTAAAAAATAATATGGGAGCTGATACTGTCGTCAATGTCGCATGAATGATGCGGAATATGGAAGAAATGACCTCACAATGCAGTGTTTCCCATTTTGAGAAAAGTCAAGTCAACGATTCCACTTTCCAGGCATATTATTTCACAAAAAAAGACCAACCTTTCTCACCTGATGTTCAAACACTTTTCTCCTACTGGGCTGTTTTTATTTTTTGGAAAATAACCTTTTAAAGCTTAGAGTAATGATCAGTCTGCATCGCTCTTCTGCAATCTCGTTAGATTTTACGTGGGTGGAAGCCCAAAAAAATCTACCTTATTGCGCAACATTGTTCATCAATAGTACTACACAACAACAAATGCCTTCTTGGCTAAGTAGGACCACACCACCAGAAATTTTCACAGTTCTCAGTTAAACATAACTGCCCACTAAAAGATACTGAGCTGAAGGAGTACTATTTTCATCAACCGCATTATTTATATCATGTAATGTATTCGCTCTGTGTTAATTTATCAAGCTACTTTATAATGGCTTCTTCATCATTCTGTGCCATGCTTTTCCTCCTACTTGTTAACCAACGCTATTATTCTATCCCGGCAGCAGCAGTTTCAAGCAACGTGAGTTCTTTGATGTTTACTTTTGATATTGCCGATTGTTTTTTACTTGATGGTGTTATTTTTTCATTAATTTTTTCCTATGACTGCTGTTTCTTGTTGTATTTATAGGTTTACATCGTTTACATGGGAGAAATAAGACATGACAACCCAGAGCTTGTTGAAAACTCTCACCAGGAGATTCTCTCCGATATTCTTGGAAGGTTACCACTTGATTGTTATGTGTCATAATCCTTTTTCAACATTTATTCGTTCATGTATGCTAGCACTTTGTGATACAATTGCTACCAATAGAACTGGGCTCAATGCAGGATTGCAAATGCTTATGACAAAGTTGGAGAAAAAGTTTTTGAATACTTGTTAAAATCTTCTTCTCCTACACCATGAGACAATTGAAATAACATTTGATCATAAAAGAAATAGAATCATCTTGAAGCAACACAAAGCAGCAATTTTTAACCTTCTGTTTTTCTTCAAGCATTTTCCTAAACTTATGTTTTACTTGCACAAACATTCTGGCAAAAGTAAATTCTTGATGTTGTTTTAGTAGCAAAGAAGATGCACTGGGATCAATTCTCTACAGCTACAAGCATGGATTTTCAGGGTTCGCAGCTGTATTAGAACCTTCTCATGCTGCAACTGTTGCAGGTAGTTAGTGTTAGTTTAGTTTGAATTTTTATTAATGATTCTTGACCTTTTACTGATTGGAGTGAAATGAATACAGATCTCCCTGAAGTTGTTCGTGTCATTCCTAATAGAATCCTCAGTTTGCATACAACGAGAAGTTGGGACTTTCTGCAAGTACATCCTCACAGCACTAGTGGGATTCTTTCAAGGGCTCAATCTGGCGTTGGTTCCATAATTGGTGTCTTGGATTCTGGTCGGTTAGCTAAAACATGTACTCAGATTTCTCCTGTTTTGTTTCTTACTAATACTTCTGTTGGGTTTTCTCCAGTTTTTATTTGGTAGATCTTGTTTAGTGCAGGGATATGGCCAGAATCTGAAAGCTTTACAGATGAGGAAATGGAAAATTTTCCACCTCGTTGGAAAGGAATATGTCAAGGAGGGGAAGAATTCAACAAATCCAGTTGTAATAGGTAAAGTTTCTTCGTTTGGCCTATGTATAATCATTCTATTTTTTCCGTTCATTCATCAATTTTAATGTTATTATTTATAGCTGCTTAGTTTATAACGAGTGCATAACGCCAAATGCCCCATCAAATAGGAAAATCATTGGTGCTCGTTGGTACATAAAAGGTTTCGAGGCAGAATTAGGAAAAATTAGCACAGAGGATGGAGCTGAATTCTTATCACCACGAGATGCAACAGGACATGGAACTCACACATCATCTACTGCAGCTGGGACTTACGTTGAAGATGCAAGCTTTATGGGATTAGCGCGAGGTCTGGCCAGAGGAGGTGCTCCTTCAGCTTGGTTAGCGATCAATGTAACAAAGTTTGCCCTGCGGCATACTGAGAGGTTGTAGCACCAGCCGGACCTAATTCGTTGCTTGCTTTTGATGATGCAATTCATGATGGTGTAGATGTGATTTCAATGTCTTTGGGTTCAATACCTCCTCTTTCAACGTATATTGACGATGTCGTTTCCATTGGTTCTTTCCATGCTGTGGCTAGAGGAATTCCTGTAGTCTGCTCCGGTGGAAATAGTGGTCCTTTTCCTCAAACAGTAGTAAATACATCTCCATGGGTGCTAACTGTTGCAGCAAGTTCAATCGATAGGGCTTTTCCTGCTGTGGTCACCCTTGGGAACAACCTAACCATTGTGGTACTAGTGTATTCATTCATCTTTGTTCATTATTGTAGACAACCAAGAGTTGCACTGTTGGCGAAAAACATTAAAGAAGAAAACAAGAATCATTTTCAGGGTTATATTGCATTTTTCCTAAGAAGTAGAAACCGCTGTATTACGCATCTTCCAAAATATTTAAGTTACTTCAAGAACGCAACTACGGAACATTGATATATATTAACAAGCAAAGCAATTATCTTTTGTTCTCAAATAACACTTATGCTATGCATAATGCATCTATCACATAATCAATTACGTTATTCTACAGTTTGGTAAGACAATCTTAACACTCATAATACAAGTTTTTGTTCGTTTTCAATAGGGGCAGGCTTTGTACGTGGAGAGGAATTTTGATGAGTTCTACTCTATTGTGTATGGAGAAGACATCACAACCACTGATGGAGACGAAGATGAAGCAAGGTGAAAATTTTTTTAACTGATTTTTGCAAAATTTGTAATAGTGTATGAAACCGCTAGTCCACATCTGTAACAGAAGTTGTGACGTTGGAGCCCTGAATGCCACTCTTGCATGTGGTAAGGTCCTCCTTTGCTTCGAATCTGAGTCTCAAAGGTCTGCAATTGGCGCTGCAATAAATGTTAAGGAAGTTGGGGGCGTGGGACTAATATTTGCTCGCTTTCCAACTAAAGAAGTAGTTCTGTGCTCGGATGTCCCCTGCATTCAAGTGGACTTTGCATTAGGAACTTCTCTGCTCTCATACATTGGAACCACCAAGTAAGCTCCCATGTTCAGCCACACAAGCACTGCCCTTTATGCTAGCGTAGACTTCTATTGCGTCCATAAGTTGGACAAGTATTGCATAGTTTCTTTCATACATTACGCCTAGTACCATAAAGCACGTTGTGTTAGATCCAAATACTTCGTGTTTCTTTTTCATCTTATTTCAAGATCAAATTATTTCTTCGCCACAGGAATCCTATTGTAAAGTTCAGTGTTCCCAGGACAACTGTGGGAAATCTAATCTCCCCAGAGGTGGCTCTCTTCTCTTCTCGAGGGCCAAATTCCCTCTCTCCCTCAGTGCTGAAGGTACTACTAACCCTACCTGTATGTGCTTGCTTTTATGAGAATATTACGCTGCATTATCTGCTCCAAAATTGAAAGTGCTGAAACGCATTCTGTAGCCCGACATTGCTGGTCCTGGGGTTAACATATTGGCGGCTTGGCCACCTGTTTCCTCCATCCTTCCAACCGATGCGAGTGGGACAAAACGAGCTCCAATTAAGTTCAAAATTGCATCGGGAACTTCCATGGCATGCCCCCATATATCTGCTATCGTGGCTCTTTTAAAAGCTATTCATCCCACCTGGAGCCCTGCTGCTCTTAAGTCGGCACTTGTTACAACAGGTATTGAGGATTTTGACAGCATTGTGGCTATAAATGTTCTCGCTAGAAATAATTTTTCAGCTTAACTTATGTTATGCTCTCTCTTCTCCTCCCCCATGATCATATCTTCATTGCAGCTTCTTTAACCGACGAATACGGTCAGATTGCAGTTGCGGAAGGAGCTCCTCACAAACTGGCTGATCCCTTCGATTATGGTGGTGGTCATGTAGATGCAAACAAAGCCATGGATCCTGGTTTAGTTTTTGATATGACAACAAAAGACTATGTTCACTTCCTGTGCGCAATGGGCTACAATCACACTGCCATCAGTTGGCTGAGTGGCCCTCACGCTCCCTGTCCAAAAACCAGTAACTTTCTATTAAACTTGAATCTACCTTCCATATCAATCCCTGAGCTGCGGAATTGCGTAACAATATCAAGAACAGTGACAAATGTTGGGCCTGTTGTATCCATTTACACCGTCCGAATCGAATCCCCCCCTGGAATAGAAGTGGAAGTGGTTCCGCCAATATTATCTTTCAGTTCTAGTAGCAAAAAGAAGCTCAAGTTCAAGGTAATAATATGTCCCAGGCTAAGAGTGCAAGGAAGTTACTCCTTTGGAAATTTGTTCTGGAGTGACGGATTTCACGTTGTGAAGATTCCTTTGATAGTTCGAATTGTCATTGACGCTTTCTGTGCCGAAGAATGGTCATAGAAAAGTAATGTATTTTTGTTAGGATTTATGTATGATAATTGACTGCTGCATCCTTGGAGATATACTTGTCAATGGAAAATAAAGTTGATAATATCCAATCCAGCATGCACGAGGATATTTTCTTATTTTTCTGTAATCTATGCGAAAATAAAGCAAACAAGTCAATGGAAAGTATTTGTAAAGAGACAACCAAGAAGTAATTCTTAATGTTGTATTGTGAATAGAAACTAATTTGAAAATTAAAACCGGACGGAATGCCTGCCTTGAATTAGTCTATTATGTCATTTGCTTAACTAACTTGGAGAGATTGATTATGACAGACCTTTTAAATAGTCTTGTTAGAAACTTTGCAATTATTTGACCGGATTGACAGTAGTTATCCAAGTTATCAAACACGAATCATTCTTTCTCGCTGCGTCTGCAATGTGAGGTAATTTAGGTCATGATGATCAGAATAGTAAAACTCAAAAATCAAATGAATAAAGCAAAGTTTCCAAGGGACTAACAACAAGCTCATTGACAGGCTGCTGATTGTTGAATCCTATTTTACCTGTACTGGTGCCTGGCGGGGAAGCATTGGGAGAGTTGGCAAGTAGGGTAGGGACGGAAGAAAAGTCAAGAACGGTGCCTAAATGGCTATTAATCCATTTTTTGGGATTTTACTTATTTTGCCATTTGATTTCTGGTTGATTGGGATTTAAGCACCATCTAAATATTTGTTATTGTAATGATTCTAACTTTTTTATATGATTTTGATTTCAAAAATGCAGTCTTAATTGGCCATATAATGATAGAGGGCCAATTACTGGTCCACGAGTCATCGCTCTCCATCATGGCAATAATACATAGGCATGATAGATGAATTACTAATACGGCAATCAATCGGTTTGAAAACGACATATACACAAGGATGGAATTATAAAGGGCTTAAATCATTTACTTTGAGTACTTGTGATTCATATTCATTTTGGTGAATGAATGGATACTTCTTGTTCTTGCGCTCCAACATAGTTAATTAGTTGTATTTAAAATGGGACAAAATTATGCCGCCTGCTGGATTGACGCTCCCTTATAAAAAAAAAAAAATTAAACTAACCGTATTGCGATTTCGCTGTGAAGTGCTTTTACAAATCCTACCACCCGCTAAATTATATTAACATTTTTTTTCAGGTAATTAAGGGTTACTTGATAATATTGACATTAGGGAGATTGAGTAGTTAAATATGGCAAATCATGCATGGTAACCCTTTAAAAAAAAAAATACCACATTTGATGTGGGGAATTTGACAAGGATTTTAGCCGTTAATTAATAATTAAACTGTATTTCATGCAAATACAGCAATATTATAACGTCAATGAATCTTCTGTATTTAACACTTTATCAATTTATAAAATTTTAATATATGTATTTAACATTTATTATTTAACGTTTATTAACTCCTTATATATTTATACAGAGTAATACACAAATTGACATAATAAATGATATAAAAAAATCCAAAACCTATTATAACTGTGAGAAAGATTGGTTGGCGAATGCCATGATTATGAATGTAGAAGAACAAACTGCATGCATTTAGATTGTAGACCACAGCGATTTCCCAAAAATAGAAATGATCTTAGCGATTGGAAATATACCATTTTGCGCTGGCGTCTTATAAGCCATAATATGTAATTTAATGGAGAAACTTTTGACTGGCATCCACTGGAAGACTGGAAGTAAAGAAAAGAAAAGACATTTCTGGTTCTTGTCATTCCAATATTTAGATATTTCAGTGACAAATGTATGCACAATAACAGGGTCCAACTTTCCTTTGCCGGCTTCAAATATTGTGGAGTAATTCTTTGATAGTTGGGGAGGACACCATTGGAGCACACTTGTCAACTTCATAATTGATATTAATTATTTTTCACTTCGTTTTTTATGCTAAAATCTTACCATTTTCCTAACTTCAAATCAAGGATAAACGTAGCATAATTAGTATAAAATTTCAATCTACTGGTTTCAGTATGGAGGTTTGAATGCCGTTCCTTTAATGTTCACTAACTAGCTTAATTGTCTGGAAAACATCAAGTCGTGAACAAACCCACCTCCAAGAAATTCTGAATTACAACTACTATTTCTTTTTATTTGGATAATAATACAACTTAGACCTTCGGGAAGAGTTGTAATTAAACCTTCAAGAACGATTAAACAGATTGGATGCTATGACATCTTCTAATTTGACTCAAGATTTTAATTTCAACGTGAAGAAAAATAGATTCTTGATGAACTGCTCCACGGAAATTCCATGAAATGGAAATGAAAGAACGTTAGTTTGATTTGAATTAATACTAGAAGCTCCATATTTAACATGGAAAGAGAAAAGGTAGGTTTGGTCATTGGTGGGGTTTTGTTTGCCTCAGAACCAGATAAGTCAGATTTTTATTTATTGATTGCACCTCTATACCATAACTTTAATCCAATATTTAAAGTGACAGATTTCCATTAATTTGTATTTGACTCAACCCTATAACGAATATTAAAATGACGCATCAACTATCTTTAAATGCATGGATAACCCTGAATGAACAAATATGCCAAAGAGTAGCACCTTTTAAACTTGTAAAGAATGCAATTTTAGTATTGTTTTGTGGCTTTGGAATTTTATTTTTAATATTATCATGTTTTATTTTATCTAATATTAAAATTATGTTGTTTATTTATATTTTGGTTAGTATCTAATTTTTTTTTATTTAATTTTAATAATATTTCTATTTTTAATCTTTAATATTAGTGGAACGACTTGGTTTTGTATATTAGACCGATAATCTCATATCTGTTTTGTGTTTGGGAAGAAAATATTTCAGGAGTCCACCAAACAAGGTAAATAAATGGATGAAACTTAATATTGACCCAACAATTTAAGTTAATGGATTTTGAGTATATTTATTTATTTCTTAAGTATAATAATTCTCTTCACTCTTTCAACGTGAATTCTTGTAAGTTACTCGTGAAACCTCAACAATTATGTAACCCAAAAAATTAAAAAATCTCGTAAAAAGTGTTGATTGTAATAAATATATTGATACCGTGTGATGGGGTGGCAGGGCTTAGCTCAAGTCAATAAATGAGTATAGCTGTTGACAGCGTCCATATGAAGAATGAAATTAAGAGTTACCGTAGTAACCGAACCATTTGGGAATAGTGGCTGCAAACCTTAATTGAGTTTTTAATATTATTAGTATGAACTAGGAGAATCAATTTTAAGAAAATCGGAATGCCAGTAACTTTATAAGTTAATCTGAGTTTTTTTATATTTTATGCGTCTCTCTCATATTTGATTTATAGCGGGTAAAAGCCGATTCCATATTTAGTGGCAAACTGAGAGAAAAACGAAGCGACTGCCAACATTCACATGATCTGGACGAACACAGCCACCCTGAAGATCATCATATGATACGTGCCAATCTTGTTTGTTACAACCAAAGCTTTGAGCCTTTGATACTGTTCTTCGTCTTGTTCGTGAAAAGTATGTATATGTAGATTATACTTGTCGACTATATATATATACAAAATTTGAACTTCCACGTACCGGTGGCACAAACTTACAATTTATTAAAAGTATTTTCTTATACGTTAAGTACCTTAGTCCCAAAGAATAAAAATATTTTACTAAACTTCTATTTTTCATAAATTATAAGAGACATATTTGAGCAAATGATGGTGAAATCTAAAAATACAATTATTTTGACATTTTTGCTCCGTTTTTTGCATTCACTCTAATTGTAAATATGTATTCTAGTCAATATTGTCAAAAAAAAGTGAAAATTAAAATTTTCATCAAACCTCCATTTTACCTGGGTTATAACACATATATTTGAGCCAAAAATGGCAAAATTCAAAAAATAAGTTGATTTTGACTTTTTTTGTACCTTTTTTGCAGTCACTCGGATTGTGAACATGCATTCCAGTGAACATTGTCAAAAAAATTAAAAAAATTAAAATTTTCACCAAACCTCCATTTTTCATGGGCTATAACACACGTATTTGAGAAAAAAAAAACCAAAATAAAAAATACGTTGATTTTGACTTTTTTGTTTCGTTTTTTGCACCCACCCCAATTGTAAATATGTATTCTAGTGAATATTATTTTTTTTTCATGGGTTATAACACAAAAAAAAGGTGAAATTTAGATTTTCCACCAAATTTCTATTTTTCATGGGTTATAACACACGTATTTAAGCTGAAAATTATAAAATCTAAAAAAATGTTGAAAAATCTAAAAAACGTTAATTTTGACTTTTTTGTACCTTTTTTGCAGTCACCCCAATTGTGAACATGCATTCTAGTTAATATTGTCAAAAAAAATTAAAATTAAAATTTTTACCAAACTTTCATTTTTTATGAGTTATAACACACGTATTTGAGCCAAAAAATTGCAAAATCCCAAAATACATTGATTTTGACTTCCTTGTACTATTTTTTGCACATACCTCGCTTGTGAACATGCATTTTAAAGAATATTGTCAAAAAAGTGAAAATTAAAATTTTCACCAAACCTCTATTTTTCATCATGTGTTATAACACATGTATTTGAGCTAAAAATGGTAAAATAAAAAATTACGATTTTTTGTACTGTTTTTTATACCCACTCCAATTGTGATCATCAATTCTAATGAATGGTGAAAAAAAGTGAAATTTAGATTTTTCGCCAAATTTCCATTTTCATGGGTCATAACACACATATTTGAACTGAAAATGGCAAAATTTAAAAATGCGTTAATTTTGACTTTTGTGTACCTTTTTTGCAGTCACCCCGATTGTGAACATGCATTCTAGTAAATATTATTAAAAAAAATAAAATTAAAATTTTCACCAAACTCTATTTTTCATGGGTAACACATGTATTTGAGACAAAAATGACAAAATCTCAAAATACGTTAATTTTGAATTTCTTGTACTATTTTTTGCACCCACCCCAATTGTGAATATGCATTATAGTGAATATTGCCAAAAAAAGTAAAAATTAAAATTTTCACAAAACCTTTATTTTTCATGGATTATACACGTATTTGAGCTAAAAATGGCAAAATCTAAAAATGTGTTGATTTTGACTTTTTATACAATTTTTTCCACCTACACTGATTGTAATCATCTATTCTAATAAATGATGAAAAAAAAAGTGAAATTTAGATTTTTCACCAAATTTCTATTTTTCATGGGTTATAACACACGTATTTGAGTTGAAAATGGGAAAACTAAGAAATACTTTGATTTTGACTTTTTTGTACTATTTTTTGCACCCATCCTGATTGTGATCATGTATTCTAATGATCGGTGAAAAAAAGCGAAATTTAAATTTTACACCAAATTTCTATTTTTCATCGGTTATAACATACGTATTTTAGCAAAAAATGACAAAACCCAAAAACGCTTTGATTTTGACTTTTTGTGATGTTTCTTACATCCACCTCGATTATGAAAATGCATTATAGTGAATATTGAAAAAAAAATTTAAATTAGACTTTGTTTGGATATCGTTTTTGTTTTGAGGATTGAGAAAAATAAAATCTCAGGTTATGCTTTACAAAATGAGTATTTTGGTTTTGAAAATTGAGTATTTAGATTGATAAGTTTTTTTGTTGGTTTTTGTGTATAAAAATTATTTTATTAAATAATGTCTAAAATAAAAAATTTATATTAAATTGTTTGGGTTGATGGTGATGATCAATGATTGATTGTTGCCGGTCAACCGTCAGGGCCATCACCAATCGCCCAGATTCTGGTGGAATTCTGGTCAAATGGCTAGAATATGGACTACTGATAATAGTGGCGACCGGCGGTCAAGGACAATAATCAACCTTTGATCGTCACGAGCCAATTCAAGCTAAAAAACTAAAATATCTTTATTTTTATAGTTGGAGAAGTTGAAAAATTTTATTTTGAAAATAAATATAAAAAAAAAACATATTATTTTGAAATTAGTCGAGAAATAAGGTAAAAATTCCTATCAAATATTGCCTAAAGGCTTCGACTATGAATAATTCCTATCAAATATAGCCTAAAGCTTTGATTCTGAATATGTAATATATATTATGTCTAGAATAAAGAGAATAATACTGTCGAGTACGAGTAAAATGTAAAGAGAAAAAAAAAAAAAAAAAAAAGGAAAGATATCCTTCGTGGAACAATGCATGAATGATGCATTGACAGGCCAGCCAAGTCCAAGTATCCGACCAATACCCTGCATGGTTGTTCAATTGTTGCTGTGATTAAGATAAAGAATAGTCAAATCATAACAGCCTTCCTAGGCCCGTGTCCTGAGAGGAGAGGACTCGCAATTGCCATAATGAGTTAAAAATAAAATACCACGCGTAAACAGCCAAGCCTAATAGACTAGTAGTAGTCTCTGAAAAAAAATAATAATAATAAAAAACCTCAAAAGATAATTATAGAAAAGCAAGAAATACCATTAACACACCCACCAGTTTCGCCCACGAACCAGCCCTCATTTCAGTGCTTTACCCACCATTTCTTCCTACTTTATAATTTTTTCTCTTTTCTCTGCAACTCTCTTCCTTTTTATCTTCGTTTTCTTCGCATTCATCATAATATTTGAGCATCGTCGTGCCTCTTATTATCATCTTTAATAAAAAAGAATATATAATTCTATTAATTATAAACTGCACTCGTACCACCGATTTTTATTAATCTAGACACCAGAATTATTCTGATTCTTGCTACGAAATTGTTGAATTATGGACTGCATGGCAGCAAAAGCGTTGAAATCGAGTCTACTCTCTGATATAGGCATGAAATCCACCCAACAAGGCTTCTTTGATGATGTGTGGTGTGTAACCGGGCTTAATAACGTTTCTTGTGATGATTTTTCTGTGGATGATCTTCTTGACTTCTCTGATAAAGATTTTAAAGATGGCCTTTTTAAAGAAGATGAAGAAAAAGACTCCATGTTGTCCCTCTCTTCTTCCCTACACCACCGCAACTCCAATTCTTCCTCGTTTTCTGAAACTGATGATTTCGGGTCCCTCCTCGCCGGCGAACTTACCCTCCCGGTAAGCCAATAATTATCAAAAGGAAATATTTTTCTTTTTTTTTTTTATGTAGTTTTTTTAAAACGGAATTATTTTTTATAGGCGGATGAGTTGGAGAACTTAGAGTGGTTGTCTCAATTTGTTGACGATTCCCAGTCAGAATCAACTTTGTTATGTCCAGCAGGAAGTTTCAAGGACAACAAAGGGAGTTTTTCGGGCAAGTGGCCCCAACCGGCGGTTCATATGATTAGAGTGCCGTGTTTTCCGCTGCCAGTTCCGGTCAAAGCGAGAAGCAAACGTTCGAGGCCAAATGGAAGGGCTTGGTCCGGGTCGCCATCTTTGACTGCTACTGAGTCGTCTACGACGTCGTCTTCGTCGTACGGGTCTTCCACTTTGTCGCCTTTTATTTTCTCGAACCCAGTTCAGGACTTTGAATTGTTCTCTAGCGTCGAAAAGCCGCCGGCCAAGAAGCATAAAATGAAACCCTCCGCCGACACCGGTATTGGGTCGAGTGGCCCGTTGACGTCACGTCGCTGCAGTCATTGCCAGGTCCAAAAGACCCCACAATGGCGAACCGGTCCTTTAGGTCCCAAAACGTTGTGCAATGCTTGTGGGGTCCGGTACAAGTCCGGTCGCCTTTATCCGGAGTACAGACCGGCTTGTAGTCCAACTTTTTCTCAGGACGTTCATTCGAATAGCCACCGAAAAGTTATAGAAATGCGGCGCAGAAAGGAAATGACCGATCATGTTGTGGCCGGCTTAAGTACTATGGTGCCGAGTTGTTGAGGTTTAGGACGGTTTGTTAACGAAACGGCGAGTTTCGTAGGGGATTCGGTTAGGTCTAGTTTTGGTTGCGGTTAAAAGTGTACAATTTTGTTGGCGGTTTGATTGTAGACAGGCAGGCATAGGTATGCTGTATGCAACGTAATTTAGGGAGGTTATGATGTTAGGCATATATCTGTAATCTAATTTTTATTTGCAAGTTTTGATATGGAGTCAATAGTCATGTAGTAATTGGAATTATTAATCGATTCAGGAATTACTTTCTTTTTGTCTTTTACATATTTCATAGTTAATATTTTTGAATTATCCAAAGCTAAACCAAAAGAACTAAAAAACCAAAGATGGAACATTTCTTACATCGGCTGTTCTGGTAGCAGTTGAATAACAAATGGATGCTATCCTATTTCTGAAGTTACCATCCCCGTCCATATTAAATGCCTTTGCTGTCTTTTTGTACAGAAGAGAAGTTTCAAATATACAAATTTTAAACTCATGTCATAAATTCTAGTATTGTTCTTTTAGAATTATTAGGATTCTTAGATACGAATTTTATATTTATGTTATTGATTGCATTTAAGTTCTTTTGTACAAAAGTTGAAAAGAAAGTGTTTTCTCATAATTCATGTTATTTTTTAAATTGAAATGAGTTAATGGAGGGGCATGGAATAGGCTTTGGGTCTGGTGTACAACTTTTTTAAAAATTTACACCAAGACAACAGCGAATTGAATTCTTTCAAATTCATCAAAACATTAAAATTAAAAAAAAAACAAAATTCATCCAGAATTAGACTTTATAGATCAGGATAGTTAGTTATCTCATTTTTTTTGTAAATTAAAGGCTTTAGATCTTTTGTATCATCTATTGTATCAATTTATGTATCACTAGTTCTAAATGTAACACGTGTACTTTTAGAAAATATTAAAACTCTATCAGGTGGTTAATGAACCTAAGGGATAAATATTAAATATACGTGTCAAAATCTTATAGAGTGATAAAGGAAGTGATACACAAGATTCATTGCCAAAATTAAACTAATACTCTAACCAAATTATAAGTGAACCCTAAGGATAAATAATTGTATACGTGTTAGTTTTTTATAAAGTGATACACACAGTGGCTACATAAAAGTGGTATAGGAAACTCATTGCCACTGAAATACTTCTAAGGTCTTAATGGGTAATGGATATTCTATGTTAATTTTGTGTATCACTCCCTGTATCGCTCTATAATATTTTGACATTGTATTTAACGCTTACTCTTAAAGTTCACTAACTACTCGATAGGATTTTAGTATTATTTAAAAATACATATGTCACATTTATATTAACGGATACATAAAATAATACACTAAATAATATAGAATATTCAAAGTCGTCTTAATGGATTAGTATATTTTCATCAATACAAGTACCGTGTCAAATTAAGATGGTACTTATTTGGAATAGTTTATTACGTTATATGTTATAATTTTAACAAATTAAGGCGCTAGTTTTACATGGTTTTGACTGTTTTGATTTTTGTTGAACCATTGTCTTCTTTTTCCGTCCAAACAAAGTTTTATACTATAAACTAGTTATATATTTATGGATTTTTTTTAATAGGAGTACCATTTACTAAGAATAGGTGGTGGCAAGTAAAATAGGGAAGGGACCCATATAGCCAGCGGCTGCATCAACGTTATTAGGTGGGTTTGGAGCCCACTGAGTAGTCGTAAGTAATCACTAAAGTTGAGTGGTGGTGCCAAACGCTGGTGGGTTTATAATATCTGAGTAATGACCCACTATTATAGGAATAGGAGAAATAGTTGCAGAATTGTACTGGTACATAATAAGTAATGCTGAGTCGGTCCATTATTTCAATTGCAACTGAATTTGATCAATCCAATAATTTAAAGAGTTGAAATGGAACGGACTTGAAACTTTGAAAGCAAAGCATTTCACAAACTTTAACTAAACAATCGATTGATAGGGGCAAGTGCAACTGTTGTTGTTAGTGGCTATTGGTGGACTGGAGCCCAAAAGTATCATGTGCTTGCCATGTGGGAGTTGTTGGCAATAATTAAAGACGTGCGCCTCGGGATAAAATTAAGGATTAAAAAATATTAAAAAAAAGCGGCAAAAGAAGTAAGTATCATCATCAACGGTTTCGAATCATTCGTTTGTTAAATTTGAAAATGGTTTTAGGTAATCACGTTAATGACTGACTATCTGCTGATGAGTCAAATTGGAAATCGAGTTTAAGGATTATATGCTCAGCCAAAATGTCAAATAAAGCAATGATTTCAATTGTACGATATCCATGCTTTGCTGATTTAATTAGGAATTCATACCTTCTCAATTTTCACTCTACATCTATAAATAATGTATTGCTTTGTTCTTAAGTTGGAATCTCTCAATGCGTAGGATATCATGCTTCGCTGATTTAATTAAGAATTGTTTACGGCTGGAAGACACTAAAACGGTTAACGTTAACAGAAGAAAAACGAATCATCAAGATTCTTCGACCCAAAATGCCAAATTTTATCTCCTTATATAGACAATAATGAAGACCGAAATTAAAAATTAAGGCTCTTATAGTTTAATGTCGAAGCTTAAAATTTTGCTGCGTTAATACTCTTGCCTTTCTCTTGTTCACGTCTCTCAGCAGGTGGATATGTGAAACATGCAAAAATATATACAAGCAAACTACACTACACTTTCTCCCTAAACCTGTATATGCCACCGGTGTCGAATAGCCGTTCTGGGATCATAACACCGTCAGGACAGAATCAAAGAAAATTATGCGACTTTTCCTTTCATCTAAAGTTAATTTCCCCTATACTCTGGCATTCACGCCTCTCAGTATAAAAGTTTGAAGGCGTGCAAATAGATCATTACCAGAAGAATGTTCCACAAAGTCAGTGATCTAAGAATGACTTTAGGATTGTCTAAATTTTGAACTTCTTTGGACAACTAAAAGACAAAGAATGGCAATGAATTCTTTTAACTTCATTCTTCACTTTTTGTCGGGGGTAAGGACACGAATCACAGCTAAACCAACTGCAGATATGGAGGCTAGAGTACCTATACAATATTTCATGACGTCGTACTTTCCCGCTTCAAGTTGGGCCCTCAAAGCATGAATCTCCTGCAGGTTATTAAATACTTGCATGTAAGAACTAATGGCGAATTATTCTAAAATCTAGATCAATCTGTTTCAAATGCAAGCTCACCCGGTCAAGCTTGTTAGTAAGATTGGTGGTCTCTGCACTCTGCTTAGAAAGTTCATCACGTATACGCCTGATTCAACAAAGTCAAATGAACCAAAATAATCCAGAAAGTGATGGAACAGCCAAACATGGAAAGCACTGACAAAGAAAGTGATACCCTCTTGCATTTAAGAACCTTATTCCTTACCCTCTTTCAAGATTTAGATCCAAACGCTGGCCAGCAGTGACCTTGTCAAGCTCATATCTGTTAACCAAAAAAGCACCAGATTCTCATTGATAGTACTGTGATCATACAAGAGGACAGACCCCATTGTACTTGAACAATGATAGTCCAGGTCGTCTCTCTTGCTAAAATTTATTTTTATACTTTCTTTGACAACATACCTTAGGTCACTACGCATTTTCTCAATATCATTTTGTAGCTTTTCAGTCTCACGTTGCAGCAAAGAAAAATGATGCTCCTGCATCAAATGTGGTTGCAAAAAGGTTAATTTGAATACAACACAAGGCTATTTCTAGCATTTGAGATGATACTGTAAACAAGGAACAGCTTTCTTTTTCAATCAATACAGAAAAGTAATGCTCTAAAACCAAATAGCATAAATAGTCAAGGTTACTCAAGGTGAAAACATCCATTGATACCAACAGAAGAAAAGGAATTGGTACTAATAGCTGCAGAACCCTTTTTAAGGCTTGTCAAGTGTAACTTTTCAACAATAAAAGTTGGTCGTGGAGGGTGAGCACAGGAATTGACGGGTTTTAAGGTGTAAACAACTTTCCAGGCAAGGGTAACAGCAATTGCATATCAGAATCTTAACTGCTCAACATTCAACTCCTATTAGTAAATAAAGATTTAACACCATCATAGATCCAAAGGCTAACAACAGAGAGATTCAACTACAACAAGCAGAATTACCAATCATTTTTGGAAACCAGAAGAATTGACAAACACATTACTGGAAACTTACTAATGTAGTCAATAGTGAGAATAAACCACCAAAATATAACCGTATAAAGGAAAAATCTAGAACTTAAAAGTACTTCTGTACAAACAGAATAAAAAATAGAATTACTTAACATTGCACACCAGTTTTTACTTTCAATAACGTGGAAAACGACCTGAAACCCTTTGCAAAACCCAGCTTTTTTATTGAAACAAATTCCAAAACTTTAGACAGATTCACTTGTTGGGCCTCCAATTATCTAGATCACCAAGTCTCGTAAATGTGTCAATCAGTCTTACTGACCCAGAAAAATAGCAGATTGCTAGCTCCTTGAATTAATCATGGAAGAAATTGTTGTTCCTGTTGTATTTCAAGGCACTAACATACTTACTGCAAAAATCAATGCCCCCGAAAATTTTCAAGCTTTAGCGTTCACAACCTTTCTCAGTTTGAGTGAATACACAAAAACATGCGAAACCATGGATGGACTTCAGTTTTTTTCTCCTTGGGCAGAATTTTCAAATTTCTCTCATGCTACCAACACCACATAAAAGAATTAGTGTGATTCTAAACCTGTTATATGTATCAGTACCTGACATTAATCTTAGGTCTGGACAGGCATCTAGTATGGCTGAAAACAATTCCACGTGCATTAAACAACTTGAAAAGAAGTGGAGCAATGGGATGAATGTGGAGGATTTGACAACACTGTACAAAGCTAAATTACTGGATTCCAAGGAAATTAAAAATGAGGCTAAGAAGCAAAGGAAAAGGAAACACAAGTACGAATATCTTGGATGATATTTTGGTTGTAGTCATACCCATGTATGAGACAATCAACTAGGAGAATCATTCGAGAATTTTAAGGTAGCAAATCGCATCTAGGTCACTTCCAGCAGGCTAAACAAATGTGATCATTGTCTGCTGTTGAAAGCATTTCTTAACAACGTATGAGAGATTGTGCAGAAAATACAAACACAACTTTTAGTGCCAAACACATTCAACTTGTTTGCAAATTTCCAATGAAAATTATGTCCAAATTCTTTGTAAGCCCTAATTTCCAAAAATACTGGATGCTTCTTAACACGAGCAATTTTGAGGAACTAAACAAAGACAGACTTCAGCAACTGCATAATTCAATGTATATTCCCTTGTCATACCCCTAAAACCTATCCGGCCAATTGTAATTCATAAGCACCTTTCTCTTTCTGCAATCTCCAATTCTTCAAACTAATCCAAGATCTGAATGGCCTTTCCTACAGTTTCCAGGTAACCACCAGATTCCTGCAAGCACCTTTCCTTCCTGCTAATACGATTTCACTTTGTTCTGCATTACACTAGGTAAAAGACTTAGACACTCAACAATACTTCTTTTCCAACATTCTTAACAAACAGCTGCAAAATTTTGATATATAACGCCTTCAAAAGGAACAAAGACTGCAACACATGATTCACAAGTGACCACTTCAATTTTATTTCTTTAAGGCACTTAACTCAGAAATGTCACGTAAAGGTCAGTCACATGCCTTCAAGTCTATCATTTATTTGAAAGCATGATGTGAAGTTATTGTCACATTCATAAGAAACTCCACATATTAACCAAAAAAGTATCATATGCTTACCTGAGAATTCTTGATCTCGGATTTGAACGTGGAAAGATTAGATTGATGAGACAACTCAGCCTACAAAGTCTCAAAAAAACAATGAATACGACTTACATAATGCAGTAAGATTTAAGAAAAACAAGTTTTGAGCACCCGAACACCAAATGAACAACCTCTCACCTTCTGCATTTCGTTTTTTGAGAGAAAAGAATGTCCTACATTTTCCAGGCTATCATTCAGAACCTCAATAATAGCAGATGTGATTGCCTCTGCTTGCTTCAAAGGTACACCTTGTGCTTCCAAACTCTTAACCTATCCCAATCAGAGAATAAAATAACGATTTTACCCTACTTTCTTCAAATATGCTAATACTCCACAACAGATTGATATTACGATCAGAAAATTTTAAATTTGGAATTATCGACGAAAACACACAGACACACACATATATAAAAGAAAACTAGAAAGAGAAATTACCAGCTTTAAAGTGTCAACGAGAAAGGCACGGTTTCCGTTAGGTTTGACAAGCTGAGAGATCTGCCTGAAATCGAACCGGTTAGCGGACGACGAATTCGAGGACAATGAACAATAGAAACCGACCGAAGAGGCGTTTGATTGGAGCCTATTCACAGCGACAGAAACAGTAGAAGAAGACGCTTTAGACGTATTGAGGCTTCGCAATTTGGATAATCCACAATCAGTTCCTAACTGAAACACGCGCTTCCAAGCCGCCATAGATTTCTTCAATATCCACTTACAACTTTCCAGAAGCAATCTCAATCCCTAGTTATATTCAAATCAGATGATTATAAAGTGATTTTTGATCATTAAGAAAATGTTTAATTTGAATATGAGAATGTATATATTCTGTATGTGAATTTGTATGTGTGAAAATGAGAAGCGACTTTAAAAATGGCGCCTTAAGGATTATTGAAGAAAGATAAAATGACACAATCAGAGAGAAAAGGAATGACAGGCGGCTAACGTGAGAGATTTGTTGAGGGAAAGCTACAAATGTTTATGGTGGCCGAAAAATATGACGAAACTTGTTGGCGCACTTTTATACGGTTTGCTTCTTCAGGCAGCCATGTTTCCTTGCGTTGCGTGATGCTGCCTACTGCTTATTTATTTATTTATTTATTTTTTATTTTTTCCTTAAACGGAATGTAGTCAATATATATTCTCAATTGAGGAGAATGCTAAAGAAAACCTTTTACTCGAAAAATATCCGCATTGCGTCTCAGCTCTTTGGTTCCATGGTCAATGCCAATTAGCTCTAAAACTTCACAGCCTCTTTGTAATTGTCTAAATGATTTGTACGTATTTAGTACTGTAAAGATTTCTCGATCGACATATTTCTACCAGATTTATTGTTCACTAACTATTGAAATTTTTTGCTCCTGTGTTTACTATCGTTTTTGCAGAAGAAAGGTTGAAACTTTGCATGCTTTCCAAGATGGGCACAGAAGGAGTGAGATTAGATATTATATTGCAGCAAAATTGCATCACATGAAAGACGTTCTACGAAACTACAAGTTTTACAACTATAAAACACCAAAACAGCCTAAAATAAATATTTTCTATCATTAAATTACTGTACAAAATCTCACCTATACCATGCTAGAAAATCACCTATTAGGAATGAATGTAATTGCATCTACTCCCTTTCCTACACCTCCCATGTGTATTGTATGGACACAATACGTCTCTAGGAACATTTCTCATATCAGCAGCTCTTCTGCCAAAAGATGATTGCCTATTCCAAGGCCTGCCAGTACCATAACCAGAGTCTCCTACCTGAGAACCTTTGGGCCTGCCAGACCCAAAACCAGAATCTCCAACCTGAGATCCATTGTCCCTCTGTCCCGAGAAGTTACCTCCACTCTGGTACTTATCAGTTCCCCACACTCCCTGATTGCCAGGAGGTGCACCCCAACCTTGGTTCGTGTTCCCTGATGGTGCCCCCTGAACAGGTGCTCCTTGATTTCCACTTGCCATTGCCCAACTGTTCCCAGGTGCTGGAACTTGAACAGCTGATCCCACGTTCCCAGTTGGGGCAACCCAACCAGCACTCCCAATGGTCAATCCCTGAACTCCAGAGTGCACTTGTGGTGCAACCCACCCAGGATTTACATTACCTGGCATCTGCCCTTGTATGGAAGGTCCTGTATCCACAGTAGGCATAGCCCAACCAGAATTTGCATTTACAGGAGCTGGCCCTTGAACAGTAGAGCTCCAATTTATATTTGTAGGTCCTGGTGCTGGTGCAGCCCAACCCATATTCGGGTTTGCTTGCATTGGTGCCCATCCTGTATTTGAATTTTCAGGCCTCATTGCTGGAGCAGAAGAGTTGGTTTCGGCTGGCCCCGTGGCCCAAGCTACATTCGACATAGGTGGAATCTGCATATTGGGCTGATTGGTCTGAACTGCGGTTCCCCAAAACTCAGGCTGAGGCAAAGCAGGAGCACCTGAGTTTGGAAAATTGCCAGCAGGATTCTGAGCTAGAGGATTAATAACACCCCAGTAATTATAAGCTTGCTCTTGTCCAGGCACAGGAATCAAAGGATTAGATTCTGCCTTTTGTGTGGGAGGTCCACCCCAGCCATGAGTTTCAACGTGAGAATTCTGATTACTCATTGATTGAATTGGATTAATATTATCCTGTGCCTGAGGATGCCGACCTTGGTCCTCCAGAGCATGTGCTTCTCCTGCTGCAGTTAACAAGGGAGCTTGAGAAGCATTGACTGAACATATTACACTCTGCTCAGTGTTAGGTGCCCGACCAAAACTAGTACCAGAAATCACAGAATCATTTTCATGACCATTCATCAACTGCTCCCTGGAATTAAGAACTGAAGCATTCACAGAAGAAACACTCCCGTGCTGTGATAACGCTGAAGCAGGTGACTGTAACCCTTCAGGATATGAAGTTCCACCAAGGAGATTACCGACTTGTTCTCCAGTCTCACCTGCATTACTATGTTCTGGGGTTGGAGAAGGAAGATTAGACAAATCACTCCTGGTCCACTTTTCTGTAGAAAGTTTAGGGACCTCAACGGGAGGAGCCATCGAACCTTTTAATACGCCCACTTGTAGTATCTGTGGCCCTCGGTTTTGCTCAATATTTGACCTTTCTCCAAAGGCTTCTTCTCTAGACAGCTGCAATGATGTTTCAGAAGTCTTCCCATAATGACCAGACAAACCATGTGCAGCATCAAGAGTAACTGCTGCTGAGGATTTGCTGTCTCCTGAAGATTCCTTCTGGAACCTTCCTGCCAATGCATCAGTCAAAAGTATAGACTCATCTTGCTTTTCAACAGTTCTCCAAATTCTCAAAGCATTAGGGAAGTATCCAGTATTGCTCCATTTACGCAACTGCGTCATCGAAAAGGGTCCTTGAACTTTTCCAGATGGATCCTTGTAATGCCATACTTTTTGTGTCTCGTTAATCTTCACAGTATTTTCTGCTTCCTTAGCTGGGATAGACAGTGATGAATTCACCAATGTCACTCCAGATAATGATTCAGATCTTGCTATAGAAGTGGCACTCAATCCAACATTTCCAGACTTGGTAGATGAACTAAGATTCGCCCTATCATCAACTTTATCTTTTCCTTGATTCCACGAACTAGCATTGACTATATCACTACTCTGAATAGCATCTTCACCAGAGATTGGCAAGTTTTTACTGAAAACGTTTTTGTTTGATTCCCAATTCTTGCTTGACATGTTCCCTCCATTCCAAGAATCTTTAGGAGAAAAATCACTTCCTGGAGAAATCGGTACCCGTCCCCGCCTGGCAAAGCCAGAATTAGTGGCTCTCAGGAGACCTTCTGCATGTACAGGAAGAACTTTATAGACGTCTCATTCAAAACACCAAATTGCAAAACAAGAAGAAACAAAATGACAAGAAATTAAAAGAACCTCGTCTGTTATCATCAGTTTCACTGTCATCATCTTCAGACTCATGGTTTGGATCCATCTTAGGATCTGCATGTATTTTCGGCATTTCCTCTAATCTTCGCAACCGCTCTTCGGGGGTCTTTAGAATCTGTAATTTCTCTACACATTCTCTAAGCGTGAATATAAGTCAAGGACCTAAACAAATCTTTTTTGGAAAATAGTGCTATTTAAAAGCCATTGGCATGGAACATATGATAATCATTAATTAACACACATGAACCATAGGAGTATCGTATTTATAGACATAAAACATGATAGGGGAATGGTCAATGAGCGAAATCAAGACGTATTGATAAAGAATGTTTGTCATATTTAGTCCTCATGTTAGTCCCAGAGAACATATGTGATAACGAAAACACTCCAAGACTTGAAAGCATTGAGATCAAGATTATGATTAAATTCTAGGGCTCAACCTTAGCTCCAAATATAATAGGGGACTGCAATATTTCCTAAAAAATGAACGACAGGATGACCCAATGGAATTAGAAATTTAATAATCAGCAAGCAAAATTTTAGCTTTTTAAATTATCAAAGAAATGTGACATAAATCACTAAGAACCAACATACTGTGCGAATATCAACTGTAAGCATTTCCTATTTGAATGATTTAATTCTAGAAAATCGCCCATATATAGACATATTTGAAGGCCTTAAAAACAGGTCAGATATGTTCCTAACTATTGCCAAATCTTTAATACATGGGCTAATCAGATATGCCACTTTACAACAAGACACAACCTACTTCATTGTGGACACAACAAACATAGGTGAAATAAAATTTATTTACCAACTATAAGAGAACCACTCTGCAGATTAATTTGCAGGGCTGCATACAATATACAACTTAATATAGTAAGCATAACAGCGGCACCGTCAATGTCAGACTCAAGCAGTCATAGCAGATGAATTATCCGACATAAAGCACAAAGCCAAAATCTAAAGGAATTACCTTTAGTAAATTTACTGCACAACACCGGAAGACCATATGCCAGCAAATGTATAAAATATAAATCTACCAGATTGGGAGGCAAAATTTGAAACCCATGGCAGAAAAATAAAAAAAATCATATTTCAGGACCAAAAACAAAGTTGACGAACAAGCAGATACTTATTATGTTCAAGAGAAATAACAATTCAACAAATTATGTTAAAAACTCAAACAGATAAAGGATATTCCTTTCTACGCCCCATATCACTTGCTCGATCTCGAAGATGACTAAGTCGGAGAATTTCAGATTCCAGCCACTGCAACACAAAGTAAATCAGCATTAATGGTAAAAAATGGCAGAACATATCCTCAACCCTTAAAAATGCAATCATAAGTTAACACATGATTATAGAACACATTAACACATATAGGCACAACAATGAGGAACTAGAAAACAGCCGCCAATCTTCAGAGGGGATGTTTTCAGTAAAAGGAAAGCAAAGAAAAAAAGTTTATAATTGCAATCAGTATGAATGTAAATTGTAATCATGAACCTGAATCAACAGGCCTTGTAACAACATAAATGGAAGTAAAAGACTGAAAAATGAGTACCCTGATATCATTAGCAGTGATGCATATTCTGATGGCAAAAGTCAATTTCTCATCCTTAGTCTAATATTTCAATTTTATCCCATGAAAAAAATTGTCAGACCATGAGAAACAATCCCTCTGCTTTTTTTACCAGCAAAGACAATTTTATCTATCAAAACGAAGATTCTTTGTGTGAGATGTCAACAACAGAATTTCTCTCGTTGGCTAGTGCATTAGCACAAGTATGTAGAAATGCGATATTTATTCATTGCCCTGTATCCTGTTATCCAAAGAAATTAGGTAATACATAAGTGAACTTACATCATTCACTCTGGCTGCCTGTAATTCCATGGCCTTGTCAAGAATGTCACCCTACAAACAGCCGTTGTTTGTCAGAAGTACAACAAGACACATTTTTCATGTCAAAACAAAAAAAGAAGATGTAAGTAATTACCACAGTCATTCTGTTAAGGAGACCGCACTTTATACTTTGGCGCAACCGCTTGCATTCTTCCTGACAAATCAAAATGAGCAATATGTTAACAACTTCAAATCATGGAATCTAAGCAGGGAAACTGAACAAATAGGCATTCATCCCACTGGCTATCTCTGAAGCCGACGGAAAAGGTGAAACAAAAGTAAGATCCTTTAGACAACAACCTTACTATTCTTTGGAAAAATAATTCAAGCAAAGATCTTAAAAGAATAAAGACACCAAGCACCTTCCATGAATAATACAGGGCACAGTCGGAAAATCTTGCTCCACAAACAAATCAATTATATTTACTAGTAGACAATTGCCAGTCAAGACATTACTCTGTCCTTCAGCAATTAGGTAGTCAAAATGTTGCACATCTCCTGGTTGTTTGACTCTACATCACTACTCTAAAAATGTTTGAAACAGAAGTGTCTAAATCAGGAGCTGCTTCACAATAACTGCCATCTGCACATCACTGGGCACTAGTGCAAGTGCCTGATTAACGTCCCAAACAGAAGGCTAACAGGATAAATGTTGACCAGTGGATCATCGTCATACATTCTTGCTAATCAATTGAATAGATATACTTTTTTTTCTCCTTAAAGACATCACATAAAATTATAATAACAAATTGTCCAAAAAGGTTCATAATCTCAACAACAACAACTAAGCCTTTATCCCACTATGTGGGGTCGGCTAGATGGATGACATTTTGCCATCGTATTCTATCATTACACATGTTTTCATTTATATTTAAGCATATCATATCTTTTAGAAATCGTTTCTTTCCAATTCATTTTAAGTCTCCCCCTTCCCCCTTTTAATTTGGGTTTGATTTTTCTCTACTTTCTACATGTCGCACTGGTGCATCTACAGGTATCCTATGCACATGTACAAACCATCTTAATCGTGTTTCTCTCATTTTCTCATCTATTGGAGCTACCCCTACTTTTTTTCTAATACATTCATTACTTATTCTATCTAATCTAGTATGTCCACACATCCATCTTAACATTCTCATTTCTGCTACCCTCATTTTTTGTTCATGATCATACTTAGTCGCCCAACATTCTGATCCATAAAGTATCGCTGGTCTTATAGCTGTTTTATAAAATTTTCCCTTCAATTTCAACAGTCAAATATTGGCACTGCTTAAAACGGACATATTCTTTCTTGGTACTAAACAGAACACTTCCACTTACTTTTAACAATAGCAATTATGGAATACTCCTAAAAGATTACCATTTTTTCTTTCCTTCTTCTTTGGGTGGCAAAAGGAAAGGATCTATACGAAGAGAGAGAATGTGTTTCAGGTACATACTAGAACTTATAAAATTTTATTTAGCGTTACCTCAGTAAAGTCTTGATTAGAAATTGTGTCAATGGATACCACCTCTGTCTTGTTTAAGTTTAATATCTCTAACATCATATCAGTGGTCCTTTTGCCAACTTTATATGGCTCAGCAGCTTTGCTTGTACCTACATACAAAATCAATTCCTTTTAGAGGGGAAGACAGGAATCTTTTTATACCTTGAATCTTTAAACTGCATGAAGCATAAAGTGGATAGTTACCGACAACTTGCACAAGCCTATATAGGTCTTGCTTTTGAGTATTACCGGATATCCTTATTCTCACAAAAGTACCAATAACTTTATCCTGGAAGTCACCAATATCTTCAAGAATGTCCTCCATCAATTTTCTACGCAGATAAATTAAGCTAATATTATGCGTATCAATAGCTGCATAATCATAACGATTAGATAGAGGTTCTCTATCACCCTTTTTACGTATTTTTCGCTTTCTCTCTTTTATCCCCTTTGTCAGATTGTCAGCATTCTCATCACCTTCCAGCTGGTTCACTTCAGTATCAACAACACTCCCTTGAACATCATCAGTATGAGTATCCTCTTTCGTAAGAAAGTGAGATTCAAGGAGTTTTAACATTTCAAAATGACCAACGCGTGGTTTTCCAAAAAGATTTTCAAGTCTCGAGTCGCAAATAATTTGACTTTTCCGACGAGGATCACGAAGCTTGTTTCTCTTGATATATTCAAGAAGAAGAGCCTGTACGTCAAACTGAGACAGAACAGATTTATCACCATTTCTCATGTGCATAACAAATTCTAGAAGCTCTTTTGATGCCCATTCCATGTTGCCTAGTGTAGATATGCTTGCATCAGCTGTGTCCTCTTCGTTAGAAAGTGATCTCGACCGTTTCTTGACCTTTTTCCTCTTTGGTTTACTTCCTTCTGAATTCCTGGCAGAATTGTCTTTCCCAGAATCTCCACTGTCCTTGTTTCCTACTAGTGCATCAAGTAATTCTTCCTTACTGGTGGCAACATCAGAGCCCTTCCAGGAATTTTTGGCCTTGGCAATTTCAGCTGATGATAAAGATAATTTGGATTTCAAATCCGTGTAGTAATCCTTAAAGAGAAACTCCCAGCTACTCTTGTCATCAAAATCAATCTGAACCTGCATAGTGCAAAATGGGGCATGCAACAGATTGTTAGACATTTGCCACCAAGTGATAATCAGAGACAAATTAAATGTTAATATTGCAAACAACTGCACTTACTGAAACTAAAAACACCCACGTACCAACACTCAGTAAAACTCTCAACAAGAGATGACATTAACATAATATGCTAAATAACCTAAGCACATAACAAGAACTTTTTTAATAAAAGCTTTAAATGTCTGCAAGAGAACAATTTTGAAGAGCTAAATCACACAATCCAGTCTTGCCATGCAAACCCAGGCATAAAGAACAAATCTTCATCCCGAAATGAGGCAAGTGTTAGATTCATCTGGTCGGGGGAAATTGATGTTTGGAAGTAAGAGGAATCAAACTATTCCTATTAAATTGATTACATTCTAAAAACAATTAAGGTATGTTAACAAGAATCAATGACAATTCGATTCAAATTTTCCAAAAGATTGTATGGTTTCTAATAGAACAATTATTGATCCTGCAAGGTAATAACTTAAAGCTCTTGAGGATGTTAAAGAAAGTAAAAGTAGATAATTGCAATGTATCTCACTAAAGAAGACAATAACTCATAGAGACAAAAAAACTTCCAAAGTTATTACCCGAAAAGATTAAAAAAAATTGATAAGAAATAGAGATAATATAAGCACAAACAAAATTCAGAACCTACCTGAAGAGTACTTAATTGAAGATTAATTACTCAAATTACATAAAGAAAATTAAAAGATAACCATACTTGCAACCCCTAAAAACCAATCGAAAGACGAGTGATGAAAAAGATGTCCTATCCCAAATATATATATGTGTGTGTGTGTACATAACTTGTATGTGTTGGGGGCCTGGGGAAGAGAGAGAGAGAGAACACATACATCATTACTTGCCTCGGAACTGTTTTCAATTAGCATGACAATCCTCATGCATGTCTCACAAAAGCCCTTATTTCCTCGGACACATAAGATAACAGCATCTTTGTTACATCCTTTGCACAAGGAATAGGGACAGGTGTAACACATATAATGGGCAGTCTTTTCACAAATGCTACAAATATGCCAACCTGAAATACAATAAGACAGACAGCAATTCACATTTAAAACCTTGAAACAAGGTATAAATATTTCATCCAACGATGAAGGAGCACACCAATACCAATATATATTTAACGAATTCCCTTTCGAAAATTCTACTTCAAAGAAAGTGACAAACGAATCTCTCTCTAAATAGAGAGAAGAGAGAAACCAAAAGGAAAAGGACAGAACATACTGAAATATTTTGATGTTATCCATGCTATTCTCATTACTTGCAAATTCAAAAAAGTTACCAACATTTAACTGGTTTTTGCTCTTTAAATTAGAAGCCAAAGGGGTCATTCATGTGGTTGGTTGCCCATGAATCAACTTTGGCAAGATTTAGAGATCTAATTCATAACTTGTTCAACATACAAACCAGTAAAACTTTTCATATGCTAGTCATGCCATTCTTGTTAATTCTAAAGATCTCATTTTGATTCCTGACATTCCAAATGTGTACTTCATTTAATGCAAAGCAACAATCAGACAATTGAGGTAGAACAGGAAATTCAAACGCAGTAGCATGTTGAACATTACTATCACGGGGGTTGCATCACTAAGTAAGTTCTTCGGTTTACTCAGTGGTTCTTATAATAAAATCATGCCTCATCCAAGAATAAACGAGAAGGAATAAGAGGAATGAAAAATTCTGTGTACGCAGCTTTTGTCCAAAATATTACCAAACTAATTCTGAAATTTCTTGGCATCCTAATTTCACAATGACTATGTGCCCTCAAAGACCAAGACTTTTAGGCATCTAATACCCCTTCTATAGGGCATTGGGTCTCCTGTGCCACTCAATGTGCCACTTTATGAAAAGATGACACGTGTACAATCACTTATCCCTTAGGATTCAATCATAACTTGGTTAGGGTTTTAGTTTAATTTTAGAAATTAGATAACTACTAAAAAGGACATTGTTATCTTCTCACGTAGTGGCACACAAAAGTGGCACACGAGACCCGAAGCTCTTCTATAGTGGCCCTTGATAATAGAATCTGATACAAACCATCACAGTACTCAAATTAAACAGATAACGAAGTTCAGCACTTTACTTTACTCAACAAATGCCAATCATACATGCTAACTCTTTGCCGTATACATATACCGCCCAAGCGTGAATATATATAGTACATCAAAAACCTCAACAAAAAGAAAAGGCATACGAATTTAATAAATCTAATTTTTACATCCTGAATTTCATTTCATTTCTTACAATTGATAAATTTGCAGCTAGTTGAAAACGACATGACTTAAAAACTTGCTATTATGGACTATTTTCATATCATTTTTTGCACCTACCTATATGGGTAATGTTCTATCTAGTGAACGGTGTTAAAAAATGGAATTGTAAATTTTTTTAAAAATCATCATTTTTTGTGGGCTATAACCCACTTTTTTTGCTGAAAATGGCAAGACTGAAAAATTGGCTATTGTGGACTGTTTATGTCTTTTTTTGCACTCACCTATATGGGTAAAGTTCTATCTAATGAAGGGTGTTAAAAAAATAGAAACATAAATTTTTGAAAAATCATCATTTTCCGTGGGCTATAACCCACGTTTTTTGGCTGCAAACGGCAAGACTCAAAAACTGGCTATTGTGGACTTTTTTCATGTCATTTTTTGCACCCACCTAGATAGATAATATGATATCTAGTGAACGGTGTTAAAAAAAAATAAATGTAAATTTTTTGAAAAATCATAATTTTTCGTGGGTTCACGTTTTTTCGGTAGAAAACGACAAAACTTAAAACCTTGCTACTGTGGACTATTTTCATGTCATTTTTTGCACTCATCTATAAGGGTAATGTGCTATCTAGTGAATGGTGTTAAAAAAATAGAAATGTAAATTTTTAGAAATACCATAATTTTTGTGGGCTATAACCAACGGTTTTTCTGTTGAAAACGGCAAGATTCAAAAACATGCTATTGTGGACTATTTACATGTCATTTTTTGCACCCACCTATATGGGCAATGTGCTACCTAGTGAACGGGGTTAAAAAATAGAAATGTAAATTTTTTGAAAAATCATAATTTTTCATGGGTAATAACCCACGTTTTTTTGGTTAAAATGTCAAGGCTCAAAAACTTGCTATTGTTGTATGTTTTAATGTCATTTTTTACACCCACATATATGGATTATCTAATGAACAGTGTTAAAAAATGGAATTGAAATTTTTTTAAAAATCATCATTTTTCGTGAGTTATAACACATGTTTTTGGATGAAAAGACTCAAAAATTGACTATTGTGGACTGTTTTCATGTCATTTTTTGCATCCACCTATATTGGAAATGTGCTATCTAGTGAAAGTGTTAAAAAAATGAAAATGTAAATTTTTTGAAAAATCATCATTTTCATGTGCTATAACCCACGTTTTTTGGCAGAAAACGATAAGATTCAAAAACATGCTATTGTAGAATGTTTTCATGCCATTTTTTGCATCCACCTATATGAGTAATATGTTATCTAATGAACGGTGTTTAAAAAATAAAAATATAAATTTTTTGAAAAATTAAAAATTTTCGGGGGTTATATAACTCACGTTTTTTCAGTTTAAAACGGTTAACATGCTATTGTGGACGGTTTTCATGTGATTTTTTGCACACTCCTATATGGGTAATGCGTTATCTATTGAAAGGTGTAAAAAAATTGGAATCGAACTTTTTTTAAAAAATCATAATTTTTCGTGGGCTATAACCCACATTTTTTTTGCTAAAAACGGCAAGATTTAAAAACTAGCATTTGTGGATTTTTTTCATGTTATTTTTTACACCCACCTATATGGGTAATGTGCTATCTGTTAAAGGGTGTAAAAAAATTAATTTGTAAATTTTTTCAAAAATCATCATTTTTCGAAGGTTATACCCCACTTTTTTTGCTGAAAACGGCAAGACTCAAAAACTGACTATTTTGGATTGTTTTCATGTATTTTTTTGCACCCACCTATATGGGTAAAGTGCTATCTAATGAACGGTGTTAAATATTTGAGATCTGAGATAATGATCACCTTTTCTACTTGTGATAGACCAAACAACAATCAATATTGCATTTTGCTTTTTAAAATTAAAACACAAAAAAATAATAGGATGTGGAGTTCATCCTACCAACAAGAACCTGATCTTTATTTAGGGGAAACTTCTAAAAGGCTGGTTATCATCCTATCATCCACAAGAAATATATGATTCATGCTTTGTCATACTACTCAAGAACACACGCATTAAGACAATATATGAAAGCCAAACCACATATCACAATTTAAGTGTTTTGGTTAGGATCACCAATATGTATATTTGCAACCTTGCCACCACCACAAAGAACAAAAAAAGGGTAAATTTACTAGTAAGCACAAACATTGATATTCATGCATTTTAAGTATGTAATATATAGAGAAATGCCATTACCACAATTCCAGCGACCCTTTGATCGGAAGAACGCCTCATCCCTATTAACACAGGAAGGATGGTACGCTTTGGGGCAACCCCTGAAAAAACATAAACAATGCTTCAAACTCATTTACTATAAGGCACATAAGGAGAAGGTATTACCCTGCAAATTTAACACCTCTGTTGTCAAGTTTTAGTTCCTCTAATGTAGTTCAATTTTCAAACCACCATACTTACCGGCGGTCACATAGAACAAGGTCCCCGCCATCAAAACAAATGAAACAAACATCCTCATCCATTATCTTTTGAGCTTTCGAAACAGTTTTAGAGTTTGTCAAAATTTTAGAATTCCTCCCTCGCTTGTGCTTCTCTTCAACAGCCTTGCTTGACTCCCCAACATCTGTTTCAGTTTCCATTTCCATATCTGCCAAAGCAGACTCCTCCTCAGCAGCCATCTCTTCATCTCCCTCGTCTTGGGGAACAAGCTTTGCATCGTCTATCTTAGGAAGAGACTCAACATAACCAACCTCACCAGTTTCTGTTTCAGCCTTCTTCCCCTTCTCCTCCTCTAATCCTAATAGTATTTGTTCTTCTCCCACATCTGCTTTAGGTTCCATTTCCGTGACTGCCAAATCAGACTTCTCCTCAGCAACCATCTCTTCATCTTCCTCATCTTGGTTAACAAGCTTTGTGCCATCTATCTTAAGAATAGACTCGACACCAACCTCAACAGCTTCTGTTTCAGCCTCCTTCCCCCCTTCTAATCCTGAGAATCTACGGTCCTCCCCCACATCTGTTTCTGTTTCCATTTCCATGCCCACCAAAGCAGACTCCTCCTCAGCAACCATCTCTTCAACTTCCTCGTTTCGCGGAACAAGCTTTCCATCATCTATCTTAGGAATAGACACAGCATCATCTATCTTAGGATTAGACACAGCATCACCAACCTCAACAGCCTCTGTCTCGGCCTCCTCTGCTATTCCTAATAGTTTCCGTTCCTCCACCACGTCATTTTCGGTTTCCATTTCCGTATCTGCCACAGCAAACTCCTCCTCAGAAACCACCTCTTCATCTTTCTCGTCTTGCTGAACAAGATGATGATCATTTTCGATTTCCATTCCTGTATCTGCCACAGCAGACTCCTCCTCAGCAACCACCTCTTCATCTTTCTCATCTTGCTGAACAAGATTTGCATCATCTGGCTTAGGAATAGACTCAGAAGCCTCTGTCTCAACCTCCTTCCCATTCTCTAGTTCAGTAACGGAAGTAGGAATTCCCTCTGGGGACCTTTCCACATTTGCCTCATTGCTAACCACAATCACTGATTCTTGACCATCGCACTGCAAATTATTTGACAGAGAAATTTTTAACTCCTCAGTTCCCTTAATGTCATCCATTTCCGTGTCTGGCACCAGATCTTCCTGGTCGTTAATCCCTCCCATTTGGTTCATCTCTTCTTTGGCCAAGTTTGGAAACTCATAACCAACAAACTGCAAACCCTGCAACGCATTAACATTTTCTACTTTAGTTTCCTCGGCCACCTCAGTGGATGTTCCCGTAACCACTTTAACCTCGGCTGTCTGTATCTCTTCCACAATTGCTTCTTTACCTTCAGCCGTCTCCTGCTCATTTTCTGCCCCTGACACTGCGAGGGAAGATTCCACTGGCAACACCACCATTTTTGCATCATCTTCAACCGTGACTGATTCATTATCAGTTGGCTGCAAATTTTCTGACTCTGGAATCGGGTTCTCTCCCTCAACAACAGCCACAGCTTCATCAACCAATATGTCATGCCTCCTTCCTACAGAACTACCCATGTCATAACCATTCTTCTCTCTATCACTTGCAGTTGATTCCGCTTGTAAGTCCATTGTGTCAACCACTGTTTTAACCTCTTCAGTTGCGACCACGGGACAAACTTGCTCCGCTAGCACCTCTACATGGCCTTCCTCATCCATCACTGTCCTATCAACCTCACTAAAATCCGAATTCCCTCCTCCGAGGTTTCCCGTCAAAACCTCCGTATTTGCCTCCAAAGCCGGACCTTCCTCTGTTACGCTTAAATCATCTCCCTGAAAAGCTTCGTCTCCAGCATCTACCACCGCCTCCGCCACCATTTTGTCTTGCACCGGCTCCTCCTCGACCGCCACCACCTGAGTCCCCAACTCCGTCAATCCTTCACTCTCTTTCAAAGCAATAGGTGGTGACACATTCGAGTCGTCTGATTTAGGAACAAATTCACATTGCTCGGCGTTGTTTAATTTTTCCTCTTCGATTGAGTTTTGTTCACTCGCTTCTTCAACCGATGGTTCATTAAAAATGGATGAAAACGCCTCCCCATCGTCTCCCATTAAAGAAACAATTTAAAACCCTAACCCTAGAATTAATTTATAGGTTTTGACAGTCTTGTATATTTGTCTATGTTTACAGCCGTGCCGAGTAGTGACATATGAGTTTTTAGAGTCGCAAACACGATGAAATCATGAAAACACAATTGTCGAGCGGATTGATTTTCGTTATCGCAGCAATACGTGGAATTTGGGGGTTTTTGTAACGAAGTCTTAAACGTATCGTGTGTTTGGTGAAAATGGGCCTCGGGCCACGCATAAATTGGACCTGATTGACCTGTTCTTTTGGGCTGATCTCGGCTCACGCTCATTGCATCACATAAATTGCACTTTTAGTCCCTTATTTCTTGTGCTATACTGCTATGCTCTTAACATTATGGATTAAATTGTAATTTCAATTTGTGCTTACCCTTTCATAAATTACTCTTAGCCCATTCTAGTTTCCCCAAAATTATGTTTTTTTTCTTCATACTTTGCAAATTTATGTTGATATCCCTTTAAACTCGAGATGGGATCCTCTTGTTTAAGATTATTCCATATGAGATTTTCTGTTCAATATTATCCTGTTTTATCATGTCTAAAATTAAAATTACGTTGTAGGGTTCACCCATTTTTTTTAGGGTCTAATAATTGTAAAGTTATTTTAGTGACATTTATCCTTTTAGTCATTACTTTTAGTTAAAGTACGTCGTTTTGAATACGGTACAAAATAAAATAGGATAATTTTGAATAGATAATCCGATCTTAGATTATCCAGTGTTGTTTTGTTCAATACTCAAAACTACGTCGTTTCACTAAAACTATAATAAAAGCCAAGTAGTATGGTTATCTTACACTTGAGTTAGGGGTTAGTAATTGTATATTTGATTTTGTTAATATTTATATTTCTAACCATTGATTTTAATGAAACAACATTGTTTTGAGCATTTGATAGAATAAGACGGTATAAATAAGATTATATCTTTTGTCCAATATTATCATGTCTTATTGTGTTTAATATTCAAAACGACGTAGTTTTACTAAAACTATGGACTTAAAAGTATAAATATTACTAAAATTATTTTATAATTATTAAGTCCTGACAAAGAGATGAGTGAACCCCATAACTTAGTTTTAATCTAAGACATGATAAGACAATAAAAAACTTGGATAGAGGATCCCAGCTCGTATAAATGTAGTCAAGATTTAATCCCCGTGGCATAGTTTTAATCACATGATAAGATAAGAAAAAACTTGAATAGAGGATCCCTTCTCATATAAATGTAGACATGATCCAATCTCCCTGACGTAGTTTTAATCTAAAACATGATAAAACAAGAAAAATTTTGAACAGAGGATCTCAGCTCGTATAAATGTAGACAGAATCCAATCTCTTTAAACTCCGTAAAGAGGATATCTATATATAATTAAATAATAAATTTTATATTTCTACGAAGTATATGTTCTGCAATAAAACGAGGTAAACAAAAGTTTTAAAATTCAAGAAATGCATCGCAATTTATTTTTCTTTTGTAACATTTTGGTCTTTCAAAGTATAAAATGTTTCAATTTGAGCTAACTTTGATTTTTCTACTGTTAAAATGTTTCAAAGTATAAAAGTTTTAAGAGCAAACTGTCCAGATGGTCATTTAACTTTATCCAAATCCGTCTTTTGGTCATTAAACTTTTAAAGTTGTCAAAAAGATCAATAAACTTCTTAAATATAAGTATTTAAGTCATGCCATCCAATTCGACTGTTAATGTTGACTAAAATCAATTTTTTCAAGGGTAAATTTGTCAAATCAATTTTCTCTCTTCCTTTCACTCTTAGCATCCGTCATCCTTGTCAATTCCTTTTTTTTTAAAAGAGAAAAAAAATTGCAGCCAAAATCAGATAAAAAACCCATCAAAATATATCCTCTTCTAATAGTTTGGGATTTAGATAATCCATCAACCCTTTTCAAAGATTTTTGAAGAATATCAAACAACACAGATCTTGAATCTATGAACAATTCTAAAAATTTCACACAAATCAAAAGTACAATAACCCATGAGACAGGATTCTATTGTTTTCCATTCGAAATGCTGAACTCGGCTCCACTAATCTTCAAATTTTCTATCTTCCCTTCATATTTCTGCTCCAACAAATGATTTACCACAACCGCATGTTTGTCTAACATTTGAATTTTTGAAAGAGAACCCACCAACACCTATGAGTGCATCAATGTAATCCAGTTCCATTATGAAGATGAATAAAAGGCTTTTGGGATCACAAACAATAATAAAATTGTTGTATTTGATTATGGAATCATCCAGAATAGCATTGTTTTTCTTTTCAAATTCCATTATGTAAGACATCCCAGAGCATCCACCTTGCTTGACCCCAGTTCTTAGACACAAATCTTAATTTTGATAAGATCTCATCCTATTCAAGTGCCGCTACTGTAGACCACTGATATACTGCTACTATTGTTGCCATTACTGCACCGTTGCAAAAGTAAATCAGGAGAAAATGGAGACGACAAGGACTGTCAAAGATGTTTACATGATTTCGTCAAGGCTTACGTCGCTCATCTTAGTCAAGAAGGTGGCCAACGATGAAAGTTGCCAACGTCAGAGCAAGTTGATTTTTGCTTCTACTATCATAATTCCATGATGTCTAAACTAGTAATAGGAGGTTCACATGGAAAATTTTGAAACCACTTTAATATTGAATTTGATTAGAATGAAATAATCTAGGACATTAAAAAAAATTAGGTTTTTAAAAGAAGAAGCGGTGGTGGTGGTGTAAGGGTGGTAAATAGTGAATTAGGTTATAGAGATGTGTAATATTATGTTTTGACATTTTTGCCCCTCTAATTTAACGGTTGTAGAGGAGATAACGGTGTTCGAATGATCCAAATACACTCATTTAAGGAGTTTAGTGATCTTTTTGACAACTTTAAAAGTTTGATAACCAAAAGTCGGATTTGGATAAAGTTGAGTGACCATCTGAGCAGTTTGCTCAAGTTTTAATCACCCTCTAGTTTTTTTGTATGTCACATCCTTTGAAATCGTAATTAAAATTTGTACTGATTTTATCTCGCATTAAAATTGCAATGTTACCCATATGAACCACTTCAAACAATTTATTTTATTTTGCAAAAATTACTCAAACTTATTTACTCGTTTTTTTTTTTAATACTCTTTAGTTTAAGTAACTAACATAGATGTCTCGACAGATGAGATTGGTAAAGAACTCCATTGCCCAATTTAACACATGTGCCCAGAAAAAAGGAGAGAAAGTTACCGCAGGTAAATCAACGACTCGAACGGTTATCACCTCCCGACACGACTCTAGTTAAAATTTAGAAGTTCATATTTTTACTGGACATGTGGTGGTGATTAGACTTTAAGAGTGTTACTTCCTCTTTATCAGCAACAGTCAAATACTAAAACGATACTTGTCGTGCTGCCCTAGCTCTCTAGCCACAGGAGCAGAATCACTCTTAAAGCTTATAAATCGGTCTTCGCTCTCAGGTTTCTTTCTCTTTTAGCTCTATCTAAATCTTCTGTAAATCTTGTTTTCATAAGATTTTGATTCGTCGAATAAGGTCTAACCTGGTTAGCATTCGAGACCCTTATTTCTAATGTTTTTATGAAATCTTGTCTTTTTTCTTTTGTTCGTGTTTTGCATTTTTAATTGGGAGATTTGGCGTAAATATGTCAATTAAAGGTTCGGTACGTGTTTCATTGCTGAATTTATAGTTTGAGGGAATTAATTTCCTTTTCCAAATTTGGGGCTTCTATTGAATTACACAATTTTTTGGATCGAAGAAACACCTCAGTTCCAGTCTTTACCATCTTTTACTGCGCATCTAACCTCAATTAGGGATAGGGAACCGAATTAACTTTCTGTGTAGGATAGAAAGACAGGATTTTGAAATTTGGGGATGATGGGAGCCCTGTTTACTGTTAGCATAAATTTTTCACTCGAGTTGTCCAGTATAATGCTTTCTTTTATTCCTATGAATAACCATTCTGGTTAAAGGTTCCAACTTTACAGTGAAACACCAATTCTGTAAATTTCATGCAATTTGAGTTAGAAACTGAATTTTACCGTGTGTGATATCTTCTAACGGGGTATTAGGTTTCTCTGGGTTCTAGTGTTAATGTTACTAAATTGAGATGTAACATTCCCTCATCTGTTGGAAGAACAAATGAAGAAACTATTCAACAAAGGTGATTAGAGTCCTAGCTACTGGATGTGTGTTCTATGAATTTGGTGTTTGACTTCACCATAGTTGTGGAAAGAACTCATCCGATTTGGTTTGGTAATTTATGTATTGATCTTGCATCATAATGTAGATTTTGTTCTAAGTAGAGTTGTTAGTGACATTATGATAGGACTGTAAAAATCTTTGATTTTGCATGGGTTTATCTTATGGAAAGTTCTTGAACTACAGTGGACCGTTAGATTATTCCTTTGCTTTGGACAAATCTGTGAAAAAAAAGGGAATGATTCACATGAGAACAGAATGTCATCTGCTAGGTTCATGCGATGTTTCTATATTTTTTGGGGGATTGGGTGTATGAAGCCTCGTATGATTCTGGATCAGGTGTGGATGAAAGGAAAGATCCAGATAAGAAGGCCTAAGTCATGGAGTTTCAGCTATTTTAAGGTGGATGATAATAAAGTTTTAACAACCGGAGTTTCTAGCGGGCATTTATTGCAAATAGTGATCCATATTTGCAGTGATTTCTCATTAGATTCAATGGTTATAGTTTTTGCAGAAAATAATTGCCGATTTCTTGTATCACATAATTCGATGTTGTTTTTGTTTCAATGTTTTTTTATTATCTGTTTCAGACATCTAAAACAGTGTTCACATCCAAAACTAAAATCATCAGAGATTTGTTGTTTTGAGGAGAAACTCTCTGTATGTTATGAAACTGGAGTTCTGAGAATGGTTCTTGACTGAGTAGGTAGTGGATGTCTACTAGCATTTAACATTTTCTGGCGCGATGTTTGCAACGCTAAGGTTGTGGTTGAAGACAGTTTGTTGAATCAATGTTTTGTTGGTGCTAGTTACCCAGCTGTGGGGTGATTTTACTTGTTGGAAAATATATGTTTACTGGTGTTGGATGTGGTGTTAAAATGGGGTAAGGGTTATATTTGGAGTCATTGATAAGGTCTTGGATGTGTGGCTGTGGTGGACAGGGAGGAGGCAGCAGCTCTGGTGGTGGTGTTTGCTGGTCGTTAGTGGTCGGTGTTATTTTGGAGTAGACGTTTAATATGAGCTCAGATAGCAGAAGCAGAAGCAGGAGCAGAAGCAGGAGTCCAATGGATCGTAAGATCCGTACTCAACGCTATTCCTATCGTGATGCACCTTATAGACGGGAGACAAGACGGGGATTCAGGTTTTCTGGTTTTTGACATTCATACAATGCTTAACTTTTCTTTTACGAGTAAATATTGGTTGGAACATGGAGGACGATTTTGAGTTATGCTACAAATGGAATGAAAGCTGATGGTGATTACGTTTTGGTAGATACTCCAGTATGTGTGTCTGGATGTTGTGGCTGATATATATATTTCTTTTAAAACAATAGATAGTTGCTCGTTGCTAGATGAGAAGTTTTCTGACTTAAAGATTGGATTAATGCCTTTCTATACGAAATAGATTTTTTTTTCTATTCATATGTGACGTGAGTGTCTCCTTGATATATCTGCCAAGAACTACTAAAGTTTTTGTCTTTAAGCTGTCAATGATTTCTGCTCTTGCTATATTTTCAGAAAAAGCTCTTTACTAGGAAATGGATAGTCACTTGTTTAAGTTTTACTAAAAACTGTAGTGGTCATAAAAATACTACCGTTTTCTTAGCCTTGTTATTTTTTTAAACTTCTGAGCTGTATATTAAGCAAAATATTTTGGTTTCAATATTAGCTTTATCCATAAAATGACTGTTGTTATCTTTATCCATATATTTGTCGTTCTTCTTTTAGATGTCCAAGGTAATGTATAGTTTTTCTTTGCCTGTTCTCTTTTCTTAATTTAAAAAAAAACAAAAAACAGAAGCTCATCTGTTATTGTAAACATAAAAGCAATGTGCTTGTACTCCTACAAGGTCCAGTCAGGTTTCTTGAATTTTAGCTTTCTTTTTTGGTGTGGTGTAACTGATTCTAGCCAATAGGAGAAAGGATGAAAATTGAATTTTTCTGTGGACCTTGCCAGCAGTGTCTTGCAGCAATTCCACACATATTCCAGCTACTTTCTCTGCGCTCTACAGCTTTAATACTAGGCAGACTTTCCTGTTGTTAGGGTTGAAATGTTCTACTTGGTTTTCTGCTGTAGAGGATGATGACTAATTTTAGCATACTGTCCTTCACAGCCAGAGCAGTCTCTGCAAGAACTGCAAACGGCCTGGTCATTTTGCAAGGGATTGCACTAATGTTGCCATATGTCACAACTGTGGTCTTCCTGGGTAAATACCATTCTTTAGAATTCTTTGTTCTGTAAGAGCATTAAACTATCCATATTGGAATTTTTATTGTGACTGGGTAAATGCATAGACTTTCCTGTTATTAGGACTGGGTAAATACCATTCAATTTCTTTGTTTATAACATAGACTATCCATATTGGAATTTCTATTGTGAATTGATTATACTTTTGTAGTAATATGGCAATACTTATTTTAGAAATACATGGAGTAGTAGTGATGTAGAACAGGTCTTTTATTTCAAAATGCAAAACTTTTGTCCAGCAAAGAAAATGAAAGAAAATGTAAAGCAGAAAGAAAACTCAAAATCTCTTTTGTAGACATCTCATGTAGGGGTAGTAGTTGGTGAAGTCTCAATGGGAAATGCAAAGTTGTGAAAAAACTATTAATCTGGTTGGTAACTTATGTTAAGTCTATATTATATGAGCACACATATTTAGACTCCAAATCCTGCTGGACTTGTTATCAACTAAAATAATTCAAACCAAATGATATATTCATGAGAAAAAGTCTTGTAAACCTTTTAAGAACATGATGAGTGCTGCTAAAATTATCACGTGGTCCCTTAGTTTTGCATTACGTACTTCAGCAGTAGTATTTATGCTTGTCTGCATTTTATAACATGAACCAGGCATATTGCATCAGAATGCACCACAAAATCTCTGTGCTGGAACTGCCGAGAACCTGGCCATATGGCTGGGAACTGTCCAAATGAAGGTATCTGCCACACCTGTGGTAAGGCTGGTCACCGTGCTAGAGATTGCTCCGCACCTCCTTTGCCACCTGGTGACCTGAGGCTCTGCAATAACTGCTTCAAGCAAGGGCATATGGCTGCTGATTGCACGAATGACAAGGCATGCAAGAATTGTAGGAAGACAGGTCACCTGGCACGTGATTGTCAGAATGATCCTGTTTGTAATTTATGTAATATATCTGGACATGTGGCTAGAGATTGCCCAAAATCAAATGTATTTGAGGACAGGGGTAGTGGAGCTCGTTTTGGTGGCAGTGGTGGCGGCGGCGGATATCGGGACATCGTTTGTCGAAACTGTCAGCAGGTAGGGCATATGAGTAGGGATTGCATGGCCTTGATGATCTGTCACAACTGTGGAGGAAGAGGGCACCTGGCATATGAATGCCCTTCTGGAAGGTTTATTGATCGTTTCCCCCGAAGATATTGATGAATGGACTCTTTACCATATAATGTGTGGGTTGTAGTGATAACTTTTGCTTTTGATCTGAATTGGGATATGTTTTTCAGTTTTGAGAATAACTTGTTTCAAAACTTTATGGAATTTCCATGTTCTGTTATTTTAGACCATACAAAAGTGTTGGTGTTTATTTGAATCAGTTTTAATGTAGAAGCTTGATTCTATTAATATGCTTTCTAGCCTGTAATGTTTTAGAATCCACAAGTTATCCAATATCACAATAATGCTGGTTGATATGTTGATAATGCGGTGATTGTTGGAATGCATATACTTCTTGCTTGCTAACATGTTATGATTTGTGTAAAAAGTTGGATCTTACATATTTGTGTAAAAGGTTGTGAAGATTGCTGTTCTATGGACTCTCTTGGTATTAAAAAGTTTGTTGTGTTGGATGTCAGTCATTGTGACCTCAGTTGGGAATGAGAGTTATATAAAGAACAGACTTAGCACGAATGGTTGGTCGTGTATAGTTTTGAAACTCTATGGCCCCTTTGGGCTTTGAGATGTTGAGAAAATATTGATACATGGACATGTTAAACTAAGGTTTTCTTGTTTTTCTGCGGAATGTTTTCGCTAGTCAGTAGAGATGTTGAATCAATTTGCTAACAGGATTTACCAGAAAAAAATGTCAAAATAATACGCTAACAAAAATATTGCTTTCACTTATCCAACGTACCATGATGCAATAAAGTTTATGGGGGGTGATTTATCATTTATCGTGCATGACTGAAAGACATTCCCTGCAAAAGTCAAAAAGTTCTTGATCCAAACCGCTGTTCTACCCACTAAAAACTACGTAAAAACATTATGATTAGTATTTTGGCAGAGCAGAGTACAGTACAACAGAGCATCTCTCCGACAAATAACCAATCCGGTTGAAGAAACTTTCTTACACAGTCAAATGCATTTGTTTTTGGTACCATGAAAAATACAGTTTCAACTTTCGGTAAAGAAAGTTAAACTCAACTAATACCGATGCTTCTGCAGCAGCACCACCAGCAGCCGCAATGAACAAACAGGGATGAGGACCAACCCCTCATCTCTTTTGTTGCAGGTTTTCTTTCATCTTTGGTATTTTGTAGTTTGTGTCCACAAATATTCTCTTGCCCACTTCTCCATTACAAGTGCTGTAGCTATCCTCCAATAGAAACCCCTCCTCTATTATATTATCCTAGACACTTTTACTCATGCGCATTCTGGATTGCAGAATCTGTCCATTTACGGATAGTAAGATTTGTTGATTTTTATACAGTAGTCACTATGAGCAAGACAAAAGTCAGTGGATCTAATTAAGTTTAGCATGCCAAATGCAGAATTAAAAGAATCTAACTTCACAATTATGATCTCTTTTGCATATTCTTTATAAATACCTTGATTGGTACAGAAAACTAAAACTGCAAATTGAACTTCTTCCTTTCTTGAAAACATAAGATTTTGAATGGTTTTGTTTTCTTCCAAATCCAACCTCCTATTCATTTTGAGCAATTCAATTCATTAACCTATCAAGAAATTTAATACCAAGTTATTACCACCAGAGTCCAGACCCGGGGCCTCCAAATCTCCTTTATTATTGCAGTGTCTTGTAAACAAACAGTTCTTTGTGTCCAACCACCCCAATCAAAAGACCGTGTAGCACACACGTCACAAAGCATTACAGCATTTTTTTCAGCTTCCCTATCCAATCTCCCGTTGCCTCATTACGCCATTACGATCGAGTTCTTTGGAAGTGGAAAATAGAAGAAACGAACCCCCCACCCACACACTCAAACCCATCATGCATTCATGCTCATGGTACTTCCAAAGTTAATACAAAACGGACCCACAAAAAGAGCTAAACCGCCATCAGTCAAAATATAGTGTATGCAGTATGGCTAAGTAATGGAGTCACATTTCTGGCTGCATGTGATTTTTAACTGACAAATTACCAGTCGTGTCGGCGCTCATTCGCTCTCTCTTCTGTTCCCAAAACTCTCCCTGTTTGCCCCCTTCCCGTGATACCACAAAATGTAGCAAAAATATACTATAACCCACCGCGATTCACGTCTTCGTACAAGTATAAAAGAGCTTAGTTATAGTGTCTTGGGTAGCAACCCACAAGTCCGGTTCCCAGAAAAGAGAAAACTTGAACAATGAAGTTTTTATTAACTTCACGTTTTCTCCAGTTTCTTGTTTTTCTTCAATTACTATTACCTTTGTACCAAGCTAGCTACCTTGAGTATGGAGTTGCATTGTCAAAATGCATACTCTTTTTTGAGGGGCAGCGTTCGGGTTACTTACCTCAAGATCAGAGAATGAGTTGGAGGGGGAATTCAGGGCTGGGTGATGGGTGGATGGTGGATACGGACTTGACAGGTGGTTACTACGACGCCGGTGATAACATAAAGTTTGGTTTTCCAATGGCTTTCACGACTACGATGTTAGCGTGGAGTGTGATCGAATTTGGTGAAATTATGCCGCCGGCAGAGCTGAGGAATGCTTTGGTCGCGATCAGGTGGTCTACTGATTATCTTCTCAAGACTGTTTCTCAACCCAATCGCATTTTCGTGCAGGTAATGGTAGTGAATGGTCGTGCACTGATACTGTCATACTGATACTGTTTTTAATGTTGCTACTATATATTTTGATAATAATGACGAATTCGTTTTACTGATTCTGTGCTAATACTATGGTTCGTTCATGATTCATGAATAGTCGAATTAAACCCCCGTGACACCATAGTGATTGCTACAACTCGATTAGGAGGAGGATATATGTGTGGTCGAGACAGCAGATATCAGTTATATCACTCATTTCTATGCCTCTTGTCCACGGATTTGTCTTGTCGCTGAGTTTTTTTATTTATGACATTTTGGACTTCTGAAGCGTCTGCTGCTCAAATTAGAGTCTCTCTAGACTCTAGGCACTTGAACCAACTGTTTCGTTAATATAATACGAGTCAAGTTGTAAGTTAAATCTTCTTGATTTCCGCAAAAATGGCAGCATTTGGGTAAAATACTTCTGCAAGAGTCAGATAAAATAACTTATACGAAGTGGGTAGTTGGAATCTTCACTAGATCTCATTAGTGAATATGCCATGCAGCAAGTTTGGTGACTCGTCGCTGTCTCTCTGCTCTGTTTCACTAAGGAATAGTATAAGTTTTTAGAAATTACTTTAACTACAGGGCACGGCGGCACGCCATGAAACACTAAATCAGGGAGTTTTAAATCTTCATTGGCTGGATAAAATATTGCATTGGACCACAATTCTTTTTGTCTTTTTCCCAGATAAATCACTGTCCCACAATTGTTTTCACGGTGGTGACCTCCAATCTGGTGGATAACTTGCCTCAGCCGCGAGTTTTCATTCGTTAACATGATTGTTCTTGACCTCTCATTTAGTTATAAAGGGATGGACTTTGATAAAAACGAGTTTTTTCCTAATGCATTACTAATTTCTTGATTTAAAAATTGACAGGTTGGGGACCCAAGTTTGGACCATGGCTGCTGGGAAAGACCAGAAGATATGGACACTGCCAGGACTGTCTACACCGTTGATGCTCCAAATCCGGCGTCTGATGTTGCTGCTGAAACAGCAGCTGCTCTGGCGGCCTCGTCCCTTGCATTTAGGTCGTCCGATCCCGGTTATGCTGAGACGCTTTTGCGTACTTCCACTAGGGTATTTGATTTTGCAGATAGTTATAGAGGGGCATACAGTGATAATGCAAATATTAGAGATGGTGTCTGCCCATATTACTGCGATTTTGATGGTTATCAGGCAAGCAATAGCATTCTTTTGAATAGTTTACGTGCATGCATGTTTTCGTAGTTATCGAGTAATTTGATTAAGAAGATAGTTTTATGTACACTTTTATTTGATTATCAACTTGGCCAATTGGCAGGATGAATTGTTGTGGGGAGCAGCTTGGTTAAGGAGGGCCTCTCAAAGTGACTCCTATCTCAGTTACATACAAAACAATGCTAAAACATTGGGAGCTGATGACAACATTAACGAATTTGGATGGGACAACAAGCATGCTGGTCTAAATGTTCTTGTGTCTAAGGTCTTAGACAACAACAGAGAACTTTTTTGATTTTTTTTTTGGCATCTTTTTGGGCAAAATTTAGATAAGCAATTCAATTTTTTTTTCTGTGTTAATGCAGGAAGTAATAGAAGGGAGCATGTATAGTCTCCAATCTTATAGAGCATCGGCTGATAGCTTCATATGTACACTCATCCCAGAATCGTCATCATCCCACATAGAATACACTCCAGGAGGTCTCATATACAAGCCTGGTGGGAGCAACCTGCAGCATGTCACAACAATCACTTTCCTCTTGCTTGTTTACGCCAATTATTTGGAAAAATCGTCGCAGACTGTAAATTGCGGTAGCGTTAGTGTTGGTCCAGCAATGCTACGTAAAATTGGCAAGAGGCAGGTTGATTACATCTTAGGGGAAAATCCCAAAGGAATATCATATATGGTCGGTTATAGTAATTATTTTCCGCAACGCATCCATCATCGTGGCTCATCACTTCCTTCTATCAAAGATCATCCCCAGTTCATTGCTTGTAAGGAGGGTTCCGAGTATTTTAACTCGTCGAACCCCAACCCCAACGTATTAGTGGGGGCAGTGGTTGGCGGTCCTGGGGAAGATGATGCCTACGACGATGATCGAGTAGAGTTTAGACAGTCCGAGCCTACAACTTACATCAATGCACCATTCGTAGGTGCACTTGCGTATTTTGCTGGTAACCCAAGTTAGCTTCATATCTATAATTTGTAATATAATTCATTTAAGAATCGTATAGGGATCGATGAGGGAAAAGAAAGTCTCTCGTCTTGTGCCAATTAAGCCAAGAAGGAAGAGGCTGCGGGTGAATTTGCTACTATAGCTTTGTAGTCATTGTTTCGTCGGTGGAACGTTGCTGAGAGCTGGATTGTAACTTGTAAAATGTTGCATCATGCTTTATTTAGATTGTGAAAGGTTCAAATTGAATTCAGGGATTTGATTTTTCTCCTTTGTGGGATACTTAGCATCTGTCTTTTTGTGATTACTGGTAGGGTGTTTGAATGAGAAAATTTAATGACCAAATTATAACCAAGTCAATGAACATTCTTTTCGTTTAGCAAAATGACTTTTTTTTTTTTAATGCCATGTTTTGAGGAAGAAAAAGATTTGTTGATTGTTCATGGTTATGATGCAAAGTACTATTGAAACAAAACAGGTGATGATTGGTCTAAATAACAATAATCAGGTTATGATTGGGCATTGACGACTGGCATAATCAGCTAGAATTGGAAGAGTAAATAAATGAATAAATGGCACGTGTTCCAACCAATTCACCAATTAAAGTAGAATGTTTGGTTTGAGTCAAATAAATGGAGTCCAGTTGATTGTCACGTGATGAACCCAATTTGGTTGAACTGAATAATTAGGGTATGTTTGGAACCTCTAATTTTTGTGTTTTATTCCACAATTGCAAAATGAGGTATTTGTTTTGTCCAATTTTTTCATTAAAATTTTTAAAAACAAAAACAATATTACAGTAATTATTTTTGTTACGTTATTTTTTATAAATAAAATATTAAATTTGAATTTAAATTTTAAAATTCAATAATAAACAATTCTTTCTAACACAATTTTCATCAAAATAAATTAATAAAATATTAATTCAAATTTAAATTTCAAACTTTTATTAATAAAAAAATCTTCAATACAAATCCCAACAAAACAAAATCATTCATTCCAAACACTCCCAAAATATACTTTTCTCATAACAAATAAAAAAAAAATTATGATAAAATCCAAATATACCTCGTCCAAACAAAAATAATTAATGGGTCATTCTCTTGTGAAGCCGTGATATATATTTCTCTCTAATGTATGAATTAGTTTATTAATATATAATATATAAAAAATTAACGCATTAACATATAAAATATAATTTAATTATCATATTTGATATATGAGACGGTATCTCACGTGTTTATGCCATAGTTAGTTTGTGGTTGTAACTACCAAAATTCAATTTGATTAGTTAGGTCTTTGTTTAGGTGATAGTTATTGGTTATGACTCGGACTGCCTGATGCCGCCAACGTCTTTAGCAGTTGGACATTGATTTCACGTTTCACCAACCATGGACTCATCGACTTTATTAGTTGCAATGCTACCTTTGTTGTGGACTTCATGCCTTCATGGGAACGCATCATCTTACTATCACACCAACACAGATTTATGCCTCTTCTTGTATTTTTGTCCCAAACAGAAAAAAAAAAAAAAAAGCAAAGTTAGATTAGCTATTTTATTGTGACATTATTATGCATCCAAAAGCACTTATATAAGAACTACACACGAGTTTATAAGAGTTAATTAAAGATACTTTCCCCATCTATTGGAAGTGCTACTATTTCAATTAACTTCTGTGGGATGTGAACTTGTGACGATGAAACCAAAAACATCTCAAAAGGAGAAATGTAGCATTTAGGATTGTAATTTTTTTTTTTTATACAGGTATTAATAAAAAGAGTGATGATATCATGATACCCACAAAGTGAAAAATTTAGATGAAAACATAAAATCAATGATGTGAATCGATTGGTGATAAATATGTATGAGTAATTAGTCCCATTAAATAACACGCGTTTATAAACAATTAGTCCATATCATTCATTCTATATTTTAACTAAGATTTTTCACTCTATATATCATTACTTTAAATAAAAAAGAGTATAGACTTTTTTTTTTTTTTTATATGTGCCGAAAAAAGTGGACCTTTTTTTGGGCGAAAATACAAACTTCGCAAAATTTGATATTCTTCAACAGAAGGCTTATATGGGCTCCAAATTGTCACTTAGCCCAAATAAAATAGCCATTAAAAGAGACTCGATTGGACAAATAACATAATGTATGTCCAAACCATAGTAATGGCCTAGCTCAATAGGCTGTGAATTCGTTATGAAAGCTCAAACCCAACGTCAACCCACACTCTTCATGGACTAGGAAGTCCAAAACCAAAAGGCAAAAGCGTAAGCGATTGGAATTCGACTCGCTCGTCAGTATGTATAGCTGAACTAGAATTGCACTTTAAAAGTAGTAAACGATGAATGATGATGCTGCGAGCAAAGCAAGCAAATTGCGGGGGTTTGGAAATCTGAGGTAATATTTGGTTATTCTTATGGTGGCAGTAGCAATGGTGTTTTTTCTGGGTTCCTTTTGTTTTTGGGCGTGCGGAATATCAATTTGGTTTAAGATTCAAAACTTTGTTTGTCGCGTTATCCATGGTTGTTTTTAGGATTATCATCATCACAGGCTTTTAGTCCCTTCTTTAAAAGGAGCATAAAGATAGGTCTTTTATATTCAGTTTGATCCTCGTGTTTAGGGAGCTGCATTCAATCCCTCGTCTTATGAACATGTGCCTTTTAGTTCAATTTGGAATTTATTTCTAATAATAGGAGAGTTTTGTGTTTAATTAGAGGAAAATAAGATGGAAAACAGATTGCTGAATTGATATTAATAAAGAGGAGTACAAAAAAGTTAAAAAGAGGAATTTAAGATTCATGGTGTTGCCTGATTGAAGTTGATAGTTTCTATTTAAATGAGACCTTGATTTCGAAAATCTGCACAACTAGGGATGCTCAATAGCTAATCTTGGTTGTTGAATTTGGAAAGTTACTCTCTTTGGACTGTTTTCATAGCAAAGATTAAGAGGTTTAAAACAAGAAAAATTCATTTCGGTGTCTCTGTGACTTTCTTAAGATCCATTTTCATTTTTGGTTATTTGTATGTGACATACTATTTTGAAGTTACATGGTAAGGATACTGTTCTTGGTACATTTTCAGTATTATTACCCAACAATGGTATCCACAATTGGCAATGATTTAAATATTGACAGAAGGATTAGAATATGCCATCAGTGCTCTAGCTTTGAGTTTATATCTCCTCAAATGCCACCTACGGAGGTGGTTTTCCGGCCAGTGGGAGCTTGGGGAGGTAGCAATGAGCTTTTAATATGTAGTTTTTGGCATTTCTTTCAAAGTTAGATTGAACATCAACTTCTCTTGGCTAGTGGTGAACCTTAGAGCGGTTGGTATCCTTTTGAACTGTACCCTTTCAAGTTGCTGGGATTCATTGAGATCTAGGGAATATAATGCCTCTCTGTCTCTTCTTACTCTCTTAAGAGTAAAAACGTGAAGAGGACCGGATAATTGTATGTTTTAGGCTGTTCATATCAAAGTTACAACAAGCTACGTGATTAACTTGGAAATATACATATATATGTAGCAGAGTATAAACTATTGCTTATTCAACCTGCATGTAACTTGTAAAAGAGGAGCATGTTTTACCATGCAAATGAAACTGCATTGTTTCCTTGATTCACATCTTGTTGCTGATAGTAACTTTAAAAAAGTTTTTTTTTTGGCATTTCTGGCAGGGTTGACATGGAAGATGCTATATTTTCATCTCGTCTCAATTCTGTGGAGTCTAACCAGAGTACAGGTGTACCTCCTGATGTGCTTTCACCCGAAGATGTAGCTTGGGCAGATTCATGCCTTAACAACGACCTCGAGATATCCAAAAATGGATGGAACTCCTGGAGTTCTCTTAAGGATGCCATGAATGAGGTAACAAATGCCAAATGTGACCCTTCTCCATCCAGGTTGGAGGATTTTTCCCTTTCAAGTAGAGAGATAGGAGCTTCTGAGGTTCTGGATGCAAGAGTTGATGATATTTTAATGCTTGATGAAGGAGCAGATAAGCATGATGGAGATCAGTTTATCAATGAGAATAGCGATCTCTCTAGTTCCAGATTTGATTTGAAAAATGTTTTTCGACCTGCATACAGTGAGTTTCTCAGCGATTGGAGGAGTAATGATTATGAGGAATTGGAAGTTCTGGACCTTGGGTCGGAGCATTCAGTTGAGGACATCTTCAAGGTTTGGAATCTTGACATTCCGTCCGAGGAGGACGAGTTTACGAAACAGTTAAATAAAACTTTTTCTGAAAGTTCCTTAGAGCTCAAACCTCCTGACGATTCAAAATTATTGAAGGGTTTGGACAATGAATCATTAGATGATATCATTTGTGGAATGGCAGACCTCTCTTTGACTCATAGTTTCACTGTGAAGTGATATTAAAAGCATAAAAGCTGACATGAGCTGGCTTGAGATCACTATTAACTGAAATTTCGTCCAAAGTTTTACTAAAGTGTTTCGGGTATGCTGCTCCCTTTTAGTGCTCCTTCATGAGAACAAATGGAGACGTAGAAATACTTCTTGTCCATACATTTAAGCAATATAAAGGCATGCTCTTGGTAGAAAATTACATTTATTGTTTGTTTATCGTGTTTCGTTATACTATTGATGTACTATAGTTCCTTGCCCATCATGAGATGAAGGTGGCTGAATGTTTGATTTCCAGAGACCTGGCAACAAAATGAATAAATGAGTTTCAGTCTATTGTTGTTTGTCGAGCAGACCTTGTTAATTTTTTAGCCATTGGAGTTAGCCTAGTGGTCGGAGTTAGCGTCCCAGACCTGTAGGTTTAGAGTTCGATTCCTGCGGATGCATGTGTGCGTGTTAAAAAAAAAAAAAAAAAAAAAAAATCCTGCAACTTCACCATATTAGGGAGTGAATTGGTGGTGGGAGATGAATTTGTGAATGGCATTTTATTCCTACGGGCATTAATTGTGTTTTAACCACAGATATTGGGCTTTTAGATCCAAGTTTAGACAATCTTCCACTGCTAACTTCAACCCTTTTTAAAGGGCCCAAAGTGGTCAACTTGGCGCCAATGGGCCAGGTAAGGGAGTTGTCCGCTAGCATTCTACGGTTAACATCCATCTAGATCTCACTCACACTAAAAGCAAAGAATGAAATTATGACCATTAAAATCAATCACAGAAACGAGAACCAAACAAATAAACTATAATAGAGATGATGATTGCCTCATATTTAACTTCCCGGTTGAATCTTTCCCCTAAGTTTGATGGCTTTTTGTCTATATTTCCAAGCATATGAATGAGAAAAATATCATTCCCCTTTTCACTTCATTTTTCCACACACACACACATATATATATTTGCTAAATTGGTACACAAGGTGGGAATGATTCCTTGTATTTCAACCACTGCTACTATCTGCCTAGTAGACAAATCATCCTGTCTACATGTCGTCCTCCAATTGGTTAAGGCATGACAGCCTCAAATGTGACATCTTTGATCTTTGATAACACAATAGCACTTATAAAATGCTCTACTGATTAAACAACGCGTGTGGCAAGGAGAGGCAGAGCTTGAGATCAGTGCAGATAAGATTGTGAAGCTTTGGCCTTCTGCTGCTGCTGCTATATCTGCGTGCGTTGCGTTAAAGAGGAGGAGGTCGCCAAGTTTCTTGATAAATAAAACAAATAACAATGGCCGCCTCAGCATCTCTTCTCAAGTCATCCCTTGTTCTTGACAAGTCTGAGTTTCTCAAGGGCTCCCTAACACTTCGCCAGTCTCCAGTCTCAGTTGTCCGCTGCCACCCCATTGCTCCTTCTTCTCTCACTATTCGAGCCTCTGCTTATGCTGATGAGCTCGTTAAGACTGCGGTATGTCAGTCTACCAGAATAATATTATTATTGAGTTATATATATGCATGTCATTTTGCTAGCACACAACTAAACATATACTCATGGCTGCTACCTTCCATGTTGTCCATCGACTAATTAAGTATTCAATGAGAATAATAATTTTCGTAATGCATGAATATGAACAAGTACATGAGACCTTACTATGATGACTTGGTGTAGAAAACTGTTGCATCCCCTGGACGTGGAATTCTGGCCATGGATGAGTCAAATGCCACCTGTGGAAAGCGTCTAGCTTCAATTGGGCTTGAGAACACTGAGGCTAATCGCCAAGCTTATCGCACGCTCCTTGTCAGCGCCCCTGGATTAGGCAACTATATCTCTGGTGCTATCCTTTTTGAGGAGACTCTTTACCAGTCCACCATCGATGGCAAAAAGATTGTTGATGTTCTTGTTGAGCAGAACATTATTCCGGGTATTAAAGTTGACAAGGTGAGCACTTTAAAACATCTTCTGTGCAAAAAAGTTTGTATTCTTAGCGCTATAATTGCTGCATCCACTGACTGACACTGTGTGGGTTCGACAAGGGTTTGGTGCCACTTGCTGGTTCAAATGATGAATCCTGGTGCCAAGGTCTTGATGGCCTTGCTTCCCGTACTGCTGCATACTACCAGCAGGGAGCTCGTTTTGCCAAATGGTATGTATGGCACCATAGGGTTATTTCCTCATAGATATTACTAACAATCAAATTGATCCATGAGTTTTAACATACTTTTGTTTTGCGTATGACATCTCACAACTTTCATCAATCAGGCGTACTGTTGTGAGCATTCCCAATGGTCCATCTGCTCTGGCTGTGAAAGAAGCTGCCTGGGGTTTAGCTCGCTATGCTGCCATTTGTCAAGTAAGTAAATTGGCTCTGCAGTTTTGGTGAGAAATTAAGATCCGCATTTTACTAGCCTGACAGTACAATTTTCGCCTGTTTCTATAGGATAGTGGCTTGGCGCCAATTGTGGAGCCAGAAATCCTGCTTGATGGTGAACATGGCATTGATAGGACCTTTGAGGTTGCCCTGAAAGTTTGGGCGGAGGTCTTCTATTACCTTGCTGAGAACAATGTGTTGTTCGAGGGTATCCTTCTCAAGCCAAGCATGGTTACTCCAGGAGCTGAATGCAAGGAGAGGGCTACCCCAGAGCAAGTGGCAGCATACACTCTCAGCCTCCTTCAGAGGAGAATCCCTCCAGCTGTTCCTGGAATCATGGCAAGCGTCTTAAGTCATTTCTATTAATCAAGCACTTATGAATTATTTCTATTTAAAGTACATTCTGACTTTTTAGAATTGTTTGGTTTTTGCAGTTCTTGTCTGGTGGGCAATCTGAAGTTGAAGCTACCTTAAACTTGAATGCCATGAACCAATCTCCCAACCCATGGCATGTCTCATTCTCGTACGCCAGGGCACTCCAGAACACATGCTTGAAGACATGGGGTGGACGCCCTGAGAACGTTAAGGCAGCTCAAGAAGCTTTGCTTATCAGGGCCAAAGCCAACTCTCTTGCTCAGCTGGGAAAGTACACTGGTGAAGGAGAATCAGATGAAGCTAAGAAGGGAATGTTTGTCAAGGGCTATGTTTACTAAGCTGTGCACCAAGTTTATGGATGCAGGGAATGTTGGTGATAGTAAAGCCAAGACTTCAAACAGAATTCTCTTAATGCATGTTAAAATGCTGATAGACGTGGCACCTATTTTTGTTCGTTACTTGTACGTTTTAACCTCTCAATAAACTTCTTGCTAATGAGATTAGTTTGTATGTATTAATGCATTACAGTGTTTCAAACATGTAGTTCAAGACTCTTTGGTATTTCAACCCCTAATGAATTTCTTCTTACTAACTCAAAATGTCAGATTGAATATCCAAATCACAATGTAATGCTCATCCCAACTCTCCTTGAGTTGAGTTGGGCATTTTAAAATCATGCTTCCCCACATTGAGGGATCCCATCTTCCTCATTCAGAGTTCACTGGCAAACCAAACCAACGATTATTTAGCTCTGGTCACAACTATATCTAATCCGTGTTAACCAATCAACGACTCGGAGTGATTAACAAAATAATAATAGTTATAATACACCACTCACCTCTCTCACTCACAGGCCCACAGTCACAGCACAGCTAGTCATGCCTTTGCATAAACAGTTCAAATGACGAAATCTCGGTTTGAACTTTATATAAATCAAAGCCACACGTACTCTTCCATGATTTTCAGGCAAAGGCTGATACATGAAACAGATTCCTAATCAAGGATGAAAGGCAGCATCACAGAGCTCGAAATAACCCGACAGCAGTGGTCCAAGGTTGTAGTTGGCCTGATAGCTCGATTTCTGCTTCAACGTTGTTCAGTTCAACTCGCGGTGGTGAAAAAAAAAATTGGTCTGGTCTTGGATTATGCCTCTTACGAAAATGGCCTAAGGTTGTCCATTGCTTTAACCAAGTCTGAAAAGTTCGAAAAAACGCTTATTGGGTACCCTTGAGCAGTACGTAAATTTGCGAAAAATGACAAGAAAATAGTGCCAAAACCATTTTGCTCTCTCTTCAAATTGTACATATTCAAAGCCCAGGCATTACCAATGGTGTTCGGAGCAGAGGTGATTAAGAATTTAATTTAAACTACTGTGATAGGTAAACATACCCTGCATACGCATCCCCCTGGTTTCATTGTTGTCGAGTAAGCTGTGAGAATTTCTCCATTTACTTATTATCCAAGGACATATTTCTCTCCTCAAGGATGCTGGTCATTGAGGAAAATTATAACCAGTTCATAAGAAGTAATACTTTTCCATCATTAAAGATCCAGATAAATGAAGTTTGTTGGACGATTTAAATATCTTTATCTGAACAGCCAAATCACATTTAAATGAACAACTGAAATTGTTTTTTCAGGTGCTTTACCCTGGAATGCAAGCATCAGCTTTACACCTGAAAACCTAGGCATCCAGCATATGCTCGGTTCAAAGCTGCAGATGCTCCATTCGAAATCTCCACTTTTCCAGTTTTAGTTATCAACAAAGAAACAAATATAACTATTCCTTAGTGATGCGGCCACACAATAGCAAGTGAAACAAGTTGCCTCACATCTTCAGGAATACATGGAGTACACAACCCAATCAGAAATCATAACAGAAAAGTCTGAGGACTTCTGGTTGCAGGTATTGGAAGAGAGATCTGCAGACTTTTCTCCGAACATTTCTTGCGAACAAATCATTCCAGACACAACAAGAAAGGTAGGTTGTTCATGCTTTGGCCCTCTTCGATTATGAAACTGGTCTATGATCTCATAGAACTGACTTGGGTCAATGCTGCCTTATAGTTATGTCCGACCTAAAGCAGAATCAATGCTGGTTCGCTTAGGAAAATGGGCTTAATCTTGATCTTACAAGTTGATAAAGGTTGAAAGTGAACTGCTCCAAGCACAATGCCGTCTCTACTGATCACCAGTCCATAAACACAGAAAGATGCTCCCCCAGTCGATCAACCATGTATCAACTTCCAAGGATGTATTGAGGCCATGCAAAAGTCTGTGTCTAGCAACCAAGATGCTAAAAAGTTGAGTAAAAGCCTAAAACTAAGGTCACACCAACTCTACCAAGATGTATTCTGGGTGTACAAACTAACCTAAGTACAATTTTTATGTGCCTAATCACTTTTCAGGCTCTCGTTTCAAGGATGCAACTGGAACGACACATCCAGATTCATGATTGCTCAACATTTCCACTCCCTGTTCCTTCACAAGCATAACCACGGATAGATTTTACAAGTTAGTGAAACTCTTTATATGCAACATCTAATCCCCATAAGAGCCACGACACAAAGAGATGTCCAGACTAAACTTCTTTTAATTTGAATACCTGATTACTTGAAGCTTGCCCTTGCATCCTTTGAGGTCTAGCATTGAGATCAATCAACTTATTCTCCATTTTGCTCACGTCATCATTTTCACTCTCTAGCATTGGAACTGGAAACACACTCCGATTTTGTTCATTTTCATTTGCTATTAGCTTAGGTGGCTGAGCTTCCCTCCTTGATTCACCTGGATTGGAAGACTGAAATCCTGGCTCATCAGAACGGTCAGATTTGTCCCCTGGAAACTATAAAAAAAACACTAATAAAAAGGACGTCTTAACCTTGGAAAAAATGGATCCAACTCTTTCCAAAAACCACAAACCTCAACTCTCTGCCTCAATAGGAGATATCGGCCATGTGTTCTTTTTCCCCCAACATGGACCAACATATCACATTGCAGACAGAGGGAACTTCCATCGACCTCACAATAAAAAAAAGCTACATAAAGATGATAAGGAAGAACTCTCTCGTGTTATGTTTCAACATTGCAAAGTTAAAAATGATGAATAAGGGAGAGAAAACAAAACATTTGCATACCAGGTGCATTTTCACATATATCACAACGTGGAACTTCACTGGGCTCAGCAAGCCCAACTCGAACATGTCGACTAGCTAGCTTGTTACACAAATGGACCTGACACGCCATTTTAATAATGCCATATAAATAACAATGAAAAACAAGTATCTGGAAAACCTAGGTACTATGCAAAAAGAAGCAGAGTAGTCTCTGCCAGTACGCATACAAAAAGTCACCAAAATTCAAGAGCAGAGCACAATAAACAACCCGCCACAAAGGAAATTGAGGTAACATGGATTTACAGACCATCTTGTTTGAGACACTCATTTTCCAAGAGAGGAACCAATGCGATAAGCCCCACAACTTCTGTATTCAGTTTTTTGACTTTGCATTATGCACATTGCTAGACATTTCATGGAGGAACTTAATTTCCATCAAGTTACCTTCTCCTTCTGTATCCATTTTCCCCAGATATTGACTGCTAAAATTTTTAGGATTGATCAAACCCATGCATTATTTACCATTGGATGCATGTTGGCTAAATGTAAATTCAAAGTTAAAGTTTTTCATTTAATTTAACATATATTTTAAACTACGCGTCCACCAATGAAAATCATAGGCAATCAGTTGATAGAAAAGATCCGTACGTCTAAACAAGATAAAGTAAAGTACTCCACTTTTTTTCCTAATTCAAAGAAGAAAGATATCAGTAAATGGTCTATCACAGAAAAATCAAAAAGTAGGGGTCTAACGTGACCCTGCCAACCAGAGGCTTAGGCACATTTATATGTGCTAATGTTCGGGTCGAAAGTTAAAAAGTTCAAATCAAGATAACGCACAAGCTTGCATCTTTTCTTCTTTCTCTTTTTTTCAAAAAAAAAAAAAAAAAAACTGACTATGCTTAAGTTCAGCAGTGGTTGGATCAAAATCTATGCAACAAGATCAAATGGTGCTCAAACGTCTTTTGTTAGTCACTAGGTACGACTGTATAAAGAGATTAACCCACAATGATTGCATGACAAAAGAAATTCAGCTCTAAAGACTTAAAATCATCCATGAGCTGTAAACAGCACAGTGTGATTGACACAAGCCTAGCAAACCAAACTGGGGATTTTCCAAAGTTGTATGCAGTAAATAAACAGGTCTAGAAAGTAGAAACTCGATCATTCTGTCTTGGCTTGCAAAAACGTTAAAATAACGAACAAACTTTAACCGCCTCAAAACAATCCCGGCCAAGCTTCTTGTGCCATTTTTCTTACAGCCATGCTACAAATAGAAATGCAGCAGTAAATGAATACAAAGCAGGACAAGAACACAAGTCAAAAAGAAAATATAGAAACGCGGTCGTTTCAGAAAATTTAGTGCAGCAACGGCACACCGGTAGATTGCCGCGGTTATTAAAAAAAAAAATCCCACTTTGGAAAACTCAATCTATATTTTTTAAAAAGATTTCATTTTTTTCTACTCTGCATTGACAATAATTAGATCCACTCAGTTACTTAGGGTGAAGAAAAGCTGATCAATAAAATCAATAAGCTTGACCTTAGGACTATTATCATAAATTTATTACAATACCATTCGTCAATCGTAGATATGAATAGAAAATTCCAGTACCTTCTCGTCACAGGCAGGGCAAAGAGCTGCCTCGTCCGCAGAACAAAAAACAATCGCCGCAGCGCTCTCGCATACGTCACAAATCGTTCTCATTGTCGGTGCAAAAATTTCCGGTCCTGTGTATCGCACGCTTCTCATATTATTTCATTCCGCTCCTTCCACGTAAAAAATTCACGGCTTTTGCGAATTGTTTGGAAAACGTAACTAACTATACAGTGTTAATCGGCAACAAATCTAGAATCCAAAACTGGATTACGCGTAAATCATTTGAAAATTGAAATAGAGGAATGGATAATGCGATGCAGTTTAGAGCTAAATGTTTGAGAAGGTGACGATAGAATTGGAGAGCTAAAATAGAGGCAAGGACTAAGGAGGAGCAGCATTATTAACTGAACTCGCTATTTGAGAAGAATCTGAAGCTTACGATGAAAAGCATTTCAGTGCTACCTTCACTTCTGGGTGAATGTTTTACTGGTATCTCTCGTATGTGGGGATGACACTTGTCCAAACAAAGGAGGTAGTCGATTTCGATACCAAATTAATATTTAATTATCCGTTTAATTGATTTTTTTTGCCAAAAAGGAAATTAAGATATGTACTTAAGTTGGACTAAATGATTAGTGGGAAACAATATTTTAAACTTAAAATGCATTCTCACCAAACCTAAATCATACTGTACCAATTTGATGGATTTCGATCATCTGTTCCATTTGGTATATTATTCTGTGTATCACTATTTAAAATGTGATACGTGTTATTTTAGATAAAATAATAACTCAAGTCAACGATGATGAGTGAACTCTAAAGGATAAATAATTGTACAAATATCAAAATATTGATACAAAAATGATGTACACAAGTAATACAAAATATTCATTTCCCAATTTGATTGAACAATTTATTCAATTATAAAGTGAATTAGTAACTATATTATTATATTATTTATTTGCATGGTTGCCATATGATTTTATTTGCAACTACTGAGAAAATATTTTTGTGAATCTTGTATTGCTTTGGATTTGTTCTACCATTTTCATGTACAAAGTGTATTACTTTATGAAAAATTGACATGATTAATGAACTCTAATAAATAAATGATTAGACACTTGTTAGTTTTTTATAAAGTTATTTTTTATGAAATTGTACACAATACATAGAAGTGGTACCGGAAATTCAGTGTCGTCTCTATAGTCAAAACGATATTTGGTTTACTATTTTGAAATGGTGGCTTTAATGCGTGAATGTAGGGGGATAGAGAATGTGATCGTTTAACATAAGTTAAAAAATAATAGAGGTATTATTTGTTTCTTTATGACCTTAACTTCTAGCTAACAGAGAAAATAAAAAAAAAAGGGTGTTAACCTGATAATTAATGCGTTTAAGTTTAAAGCAAACTTTAATAGTTTTTTAATGAAAATTTTGGAGAAGAAAAAACAAAGCTAAGGACAAAGATTATCTGATACAACAGTGATATGATATGTGTTGTGGAGGCTGGAGGAATTAGAAATTCCAAAATGCAAAAGCTAAAAAGCATCGTCGGGTCCATCTCCCGTCTCCGTGTCTCCATCTCTTCAACTCCAAGGTAGATTCCAGAAGGCTTGACGGCGTGGCTATTTTGGAGTGTCGTTGGTGGGACCGGAGAAACGAAAGCCAAAACTCGTAAGTCGAAAGAAGAAGAAAACGCTCGACGAACATAGACAGAATTAAAAACAAGTTAGTCAAGGTTTTTGGTCATTCCAAGTGTGTTCATTGTTCATTGTTCGACTTCAACGACCTTTTTATTAATTCGTAGCCACAAGCTTCAAACTTTTTTTTTTTTTCTTTTTGTAATGATAGCAACCTTCAAAATATTCTCAACCATGCTCTCTCATAAATGTCCCCCTCCATTTTGTCAATGGAAGTGGGCATATTATTAATTTTTTTTTATTATTTTTTTGAAATAGTTGAGGCTCCGTTTGGATGAATTATTTTTGGATTATATGATGAAATTTCTTTTCTTGGGATTTGTTGTGAGAAAAGAATATTTAGAGAGTGTTTGAAATGAATGATTTTATTTTGTTGGAATTTGTATTGAAGATTTTTTTATTAATAAAAGTTTGAAATTTAAATTTGAATTAGTATTTTATTAGTTTATTTTGGTGGGAAGTGTGTTAAGAAGAATTGTTTATTATTAAAATTCAAATTCAATATTTTATTTATAAAAATTATTGTAGCAAAAATAATTACTGTAGCGTTGTTTTGTGTTTTAAAAATTTTGATAAAAAAAGTTGAACAAAACAAATAACTCATTTTGCAATTGTGAAATAAATTACAAATTGAAAACTATCCAAACAGACCCGGTCATCTGGGTCATCAATGTCTCATTTCGTCCAACTCTTAAGTCCTGCTACATTTAATAGTTTTTTTAATCCTTTTTTCTTTTTTTGTTTTCGGAATCAAAATGCAAAAATTTTACTGAAACTTGGGCGTAGAAAAGCCCAAAGATGGCTGGTAATGAGAAATGTGATCATATCTTCAATTTAATATATTAATTTTATTTTGTTTAATATTTAAAATGATATAATTTTATTAAAATTTAAAATTAAAAATATTAATATTACTAAAATTACTTTACATGAATAGATTTTAACTAAAATATGAATGAATTATAAAGCGTAGTTTTAATGTAAAACACGATAATTTTATAGAGACAATATGCTCTCACGAAACTTTTTGCGTGCCTAACTGTTTTTCTGTCGCTACAAACATAAATGAGAATCAAGAAATATATTGGATCCTTCTTGGTTGACTAATTTGATTCAATGGTACAAAAGTGATATTTGTAATTTCTGAATCTATATTAACTACTCTTATCACGGACGTGGCATAGGAGTAAGCCAATAAGGAAAGAAAAAATGAAGTTTAAAAAAAAATGTCTATAAATGCTGAAGACAACCGGGAAGGGGTTGGGTTGGATCAGCTTAATTGGGCCTATAAACTACAGTATGTTTGTATGCTAGTTGTCACAATTCTTGAAACATTTAACCGATCAAATCTATCAAATCTGTCAAACGATTTCATCAAACTTGTTTGACGCTCGGATTTTCCGATGCTTGCATCCACGATTACATCAAACTTGTTTGACACTTGGACATTCCAAGATTGGCCGCTCAAACTTCCGTATCCCTTCTTTGTTTGGGCTATAACTAATGAGTAATGATTGTGACTGAAAAATTATAGTGAAATTAATAAAGTGATTGACGTGACAGTTATAAAAATATTAATTTATATACTAACAAAGTGAACTCTAATGTATTAGCGATAATTTTGTACTTTTATAACTGCCACGTCTATCACTTTACGTTTTCACGCTAATTTTTCAGTCTGTATATCATTATCATAACTAATATACACTTCTATTTACAAGACTGGACTTTATTTTTTCACATTGATAGTAACTTATGATATTCCTATCACCGGATGATGTGATGCACTAGTTTATTTGTTTCTTCTACCATTACAAAATTATTGCCCAAACTTAAAAGTTAAAACTGGTATGATAATGTTTAGTCTCAGACCAAAAGATCACAACCTAGCTTTTCTCAAATCATCGAAAAATTTTGTCGTTAATTATAGAGAGAAGTAACTTTGGAGGATTTCTCAACAAACACTTGAATTTGTAACTGAAACTCCTAGTTTGAATTGTGGAGCTCATGCTACTTTACATCGATATCAAATCATCTATTCAATATTATCCGGTTATATTCTGTATAATGTTCAAAACGATATCATTTCACTAAAATTAATGATTAAAAATATAAATGTTACTAAAATTATTTTACAATTAATACACCATAACTAATCAATGAGTAAACTTTATCACATAATTTTAATTTAAAATATGATAAGACACGATAATTTTAGACAAAGAATTCCATTTACTTCACATCACCTCTATGATATTTTGATTTCCTTTTGAAGAAACTGGTGAGTTGGGTGTACAATTTAATTACAATGGATTTTTAAAACTTAAGAATGGTTACTACCTAACTAATACTAATAAGTAGCTAGTTGAAAGGGATGCCTATTTGGATGTTAAAAGCAAAATTATATAAATATAAAAAAAAATGGAGTAAAAAATGACTTTAACAAACCATAATCTTTGATCTTTCTGAATTTTATCGAATTGGTTCGGCAAACGTATGCCATTGGAGTGGTTGGTGACAAACGTTGACGTTAATCTTGTTAGTGGGGGATCACCCAATTAGTTGATTGTTGCGTCTACTGGTTTTTTATGCTTAAAATTTAATTTAAAAAAAAGGAAATGAAAATTGTGTCTCATTTGACATCATTAAAAGTTTCGTGTACTTTCAAGCGGAGCCAGATGAATTAAGTTGATAATCAAATTTAAACAGTTTAGTTTTCGATTAAGAATGGGATAAAAGTAGATAACGAAGGTCAACAATCATCTATTCTCGAGTGACGAAAGCTTATAATTAATTAGAATATTATGCAGTGATGCGTGTTTGATTCCCATTGCAAGCATTTGCTTGTGTTACACAAGTAAGATGGAGAAACATTAGTTTTTAGTTTTTTCTTACTTGCAAGTATATTAATATGACAGAATAAGACAGACAAAATATTGGACAGAAGATCCCGTTTTTTGATTTTATTATGAATTTTTTTTCTTTAGGATTTGTTATGAGAAATGAATATTCTGGGAGTGTTTGGATTAATGATTTTATTTTGTTGGGATTTGTATAAGAGATTATTTTATTGATAAAAAGTTTGAAATTTAAATTTGAATTAATATTTTATTAGTTTGTTTTGGTAGAAATTGTATTAAAAAGGATTATTTATTATTAAAATTTAAAATTTAAAATTTAAAATTCAAATATAATATTTTTTTTATAAAAAATACTGTAGCAAAAATAATTACTGTAATATAATTTTTAATTTTAAAAAGTTTTATATAAAAATTTAAAAAAAAAATATTTTATAACTTTGAAATAAATTAAAAAAATGCAACAACCAAACAGATAGTTACTTTAGTGTATGTTAAATACTGGCATGTTTGTCATTTGCACTATATACAAGGGAAAAAAAATTAATTCTTTCATCTAATACATATATGTTGTGTTTTTTTTAGGACTTTGATTATTATTGTTTCTCTCCCCTCTTCAAGGTCACAATGCACAATGCAGCAATGAACGTGTTTGTTTTGCAGCCAAAGAGAAATCAATGCTCTTTTTCATGTAAAATTGTCAATCTCATCTAGTATATATATCCAAAAACTTGTTGTAAGAGAGTAATGATTCATTTAATGCCAATAGATGTCTGAAATTATCGATCCAAAACGGTAATGGTGGCAAGATAACCAAGTGTTATCATCACAATTCGCAGTGGGAGAGGGGGTGATATCTGTTGAACTTTACTACAGCTTTTTAGATCTTCCATTTTAATAATAATACCTCCTTCCTTTCCGAATTCCAATGCTGCCTCTTTTATAATTTATTGGAAACCATATATTCTTTCCAAAACTATCTATGTAAAATTAAATTACGTTGTAGAGTTTAATTATTTATTAATTAGAGTTTGATAATTATAAAATAATTTTAGTAATATTTATACATGTAATTCTTAATTTTAGTTAAATTATATCATTTTAAACATTAAATAGAATAAGACAGAGATAATATTGAAAAGAGAGGATCAGATCTACTTTTATTAATGTCCAGTAATCTTAATTGGTTTTAATTAGAGGTGGCAATTGGGCTGGTTTGGGCGGGTAGTGAGCGGGTAGTTAACGGGTATTGAAAAAAGAGGCAACTACCCGCTCATACCCTATTTTGTTGATGGGCGGGTCTGGGCGGGTTTGGGCGGGTAATAATAAATTTGAGGGTACCCGCAGGTACCCTAATGTAGTAAATTATGGGTAGTTGCAGGGTAATTCATGGGTAGTTTGCCGGGTACCCATAATAGGTATTAGTTAAAAGGGTCGTGGCAGTCATAAAACCTTGACCCGCGGGTTCCACCCAACACAACACTATACAGTTTTTACACATACTACCACATTTTTTCACACACTACACACATTTCACACACTACACATATTTTACACTTAGTACACATATTTTCACACACTTCACACATTCTACACTACACACAATTTTCACACATTACACACATTTTCACATACTACAACATATTTACAACATAGTACACACATTTTCACACACTACATATATTTTACACACACTACACACATTTTCACACACTACACATTTTTTCACACACTACACATATTTTCACACATTACACATATTTTACACATAGTACACACATTTTCACACACTACACATTTTTTCACACACTACACATATTTTACACATACTACACACATTTTCACACACTACGTGTGAAAAAATATGTACTATGTGTAAAATATGTGTAGTGTGTGAAAATATGTGTACTATGTGTAAAATATGTGTAGTGTGTGAAAAAATGTGTAGTGTTTGAAAATGTGTGTAGTGTATGTAAAATATGTGTAGTGTGTGAAAAAATGTGTAGTGTGTGAAAATGTGTGTAGTATGTGTAAATGTGTATAGTGTGTGAAAATGTGTGTACTATGTGTAAAATATGTGTCGTGTGTGAAAATGTGTGTAGTGTGTGAAAAAATGTGTAGTGTGTGAAAATGTGTGTACTATGTGTAAAATATGCATAGTGTGTGAAAATATGTGTACTATGTCTAAAATGTGTGTACTATGTGTAAAATATGTGGTGTGTGAAAAATATGTGTAGTGTGTGAAAAAGTGCGCAGTGTGTGAAAATATGTGTAGTGTGTATAAAATATTTGTAGTGTGTGAAAATGTGTGTACTATGTGTAAAATATATGTAGTGTGTGAAAATGTGTAAAATATATGTAATGTATGAAAATATGTGCAGTGTGTGTAAAAAGGTGTACTACATGTAAACTATGTGTAGTGTGTGAAAATATGTGTACTATGTGTAAAATGTGTAACTCTTCTCTTTTTTTCTTTTTTTCACTTGAAAATTAATTAGGGTAATTTAGGGTAATTAATTAGGGTAGTTTAGGGTACCCGTTGATACCCGTTAGGTACTCGTTAATACCCATTGATAGCGGGTATGAGGGTACCCGCGGGTACCCTGATACCCGCCCGCATATTACCCGCGCCCATTATTACCCTACCCAATAATACCCGTTGCCAAAATGTAGCGGGCTTGGGCGGGTAATTTTAAGGGTGGGCTTGGTCGGGTAATGAGTAGCGGGTAATTTTGGCACCTATAGTTTTAATTACTAATGTGGCCACCTTATTTATTCACTCGTTACGGGGCCACTCATATTGGTCCATCGCAGTGGGTATTAATAATTGTTCATCCACGTTATTCTTTACAATTTTTTCTTTTTACTGCGATCTCAGCCGTGTTGAAATGATGGTGAATCATTTTATGCCTGAATTTCAACATTTGGCTCGTTCTTTCAACAGAAAACTTTAACTTTTGCTTGTGTCATTTCATGACATTACTTTTGGTTTCTTTATGTTAATCCTCGATTAATTATATGCACAAGGACTCCCCTCCCCGGGGGATGTGAGAGTTGCAAAATAGGATTGTCTTTTTGATTACTAGGCAAAATATGATTATCTAAAGACTAAAGCTAGGCTTTTGCAATCATACTTGCAAATGTTGTCCTTTTAGTGTTTGTCTGTATGGTGGCACTTGGCAGTAGTAGTTAGGAGTTAAAAGACTCGTGAGTTGTGAGTTGGGAGTTGGGACTTCATTTTAACCGACAAAACGCACGGGTACTCATACTGATTCAGAATTTGATCCGTGATCAGCGCCATCGTTTGGGTAAAGGATATCACCCCATTCAGTGAGCAGTCATTGATGCCATTTTCTCTTTCTTTCTTCTTGTTTAGTATTGTATGTCCCATTTACCCTTTTGACAGTAGTGAAATTTTTTATATTTCTTTTTGTGTTTAATTTTTTATATTACTTTATAAATTTTTGTGGCATATATAATCACTTATACTTTGAATTTACTAATCATTGAATATGATTTTAGTTTAATTTAAAAAAATACGTATCACATTTATAGAAAATAATATAAAAGATTCAAAGTCTTTCCGTAACTTCTTCTTGGCTAGTTCTTAATTCTACTAGCCAGGAAAATTACTACTAAGTATGTATTTTTAAGCCTCAATGTTGTTATCAGCCTTCCAGTCAAAATTAAATTATAAATTTCACAAACTCTATCTGCACTCTTTGTCTAAATGTTATTGTCGTTTGTCCACTAAAATTGCGTATTTACAATCTTTGTTACTTCTATAAAGTGAAAACTATTGACCGATTACTAATGAACCAAATGGCATAAGTTGTGTGATTCTGAAAATTTATCATCTTTTGTTAACCAACGAGTGACAGGAACGTCTTATGCAGGCATGTCTGAGTTTTTCACATCATGTGTACCACTCAAAGAGGAGAGCTCGTTTCTGTTTGGTGTCAACGTATCTTACTAGTTGGAAACTTGGAATATTCCCAACAAAATTGAAGACAATAATATATATAGAAATGCCTCCACTTTTTAACTTGTGTCTCAACAATCAACTGATTTAGATATTTTACAAATGCAATCCCGTTTATTTTTAAATAAACTTTGTAATTAAGTACGTGAGAGCTTGAATCCAATTAAGATTCTTATTATTAAATATTTTTTAAATGATATAGAAATATAGTTTCGTAGGCCAAATAGAAATAGCTTAAAGGTACGTGGGCATTAGAATCTAGACTAGAAAATAGATGCAATGATGGTATATGCCCAAATTTGTTTGACTATTTCCAACTAGGAACAAAATTCTGCTTTAACTTTCTCACAAATTTGCATTTCTTGAAATGTTTATTTATTATAATTCAATCCTAGTAATTTTCTAAAGTCAATAGTATCTAATCTAAGATGCATGTTTACGATTTAAGATATTTATTGAGTAACAAACAATCTTGTTATTTTGATTGCAGAAACGTAAACTATTTAAGAGCACAACAGTTTTGTGGTCTTATAAAAATTAAAATCTAATCCAGTTAATGTAATAAAACAAAAATGGACCATTGATGTGGTCATCCAAAGGTTTTTCCAAAGCTCACATATTATGATCTTTGTCATAGATAAAGAAAACAAACATTTGTTGCTAAATTATAGTGGAATTTGGAATCATATGAGCTTCACATATTCATTTCCCATCCAATAAATTGAATAATACTTACTCTTTTATATCATTTAGTGTATTTTTTTTAACGCAATATGACATGTATTTTTTTAAATAAAATTAAAATTTTATCATTTTATATTAGAGTAATGATTGGGGGAGTGAAAAGACAAAGTTAATGACGTGGCATGTATAAAAAGACAAACTAATCCATTACCCATTATGGTTCACTCATCATTTGGTTAGAGTATTAGTTTGTCTTTTTATAACTGCCACGTCAGTCACTTTGGGTTTTCACTCTAATTTTTTACTCCCCATATCATTGCTCTTTATATTATTTGGTGTATTTTGCACGTGCTATCTTCATGGATTCTCTGTTCTGCATGTTCATTATCTCTGTTGATTCTTTGTTCTCCATACTCAAAGAGTTTGGTTGAAATTAGTCTCATTGGTTATCATTTAAATTTTTCTTGGGTAAATACAGGTCTCTGGTGAGTTGGAAAGGTGGAGACTTCATCGTGAATTGAAACTGCAATTAATATGGGTAAACTTGGAAGTAAATTCTAAAACGACTTATATTTTACAAATTTTACTATTCTCTAAAACGACCTATATTATGAATTAGAGGGAATAGTAAATAGTAAAGAATAACTAATTTATAATAAATGGTAAAATATTAAAAAGTGATAAACAAAAGTGATACAGAAGATCCGGCTAATAATATAGATTTTGACGTTTTTGTTCAGGTAAAAGCTAATGGGCTCTCTGGTATTATAAACTAGGAAACAAATTTGAAGGAATTTAATTGAACTTAGTAATTCCAAAATGAGTCTGGCCCTTATCCGCAGCATTCTTGGACAGTTTGCAAGCACCATACCTCACCACTAGTACTAGATTGGTTGTGGTTGGTTTAGATTTCCAAAATTCCAATCACAATCGCAATCGTGCTGGGCCTGCCCGGAGATCTCCGCTCCCATAAACGGTAAAGTACCATTTTGGCATGCACGAAATTCTACCTACACCGACAAGCGGACCGCCACGTGGGTACGTGGCTACCGTCCAGGCTTTTTCTTTCTCTTAAATAAAAAAGAAATTGGTAAAATTGTCATTTCACACAATTCGTCCTCCCCGGCCGCATTGGCAAAACAGAAAAAGGATGTTTTGGTTTTAACTCGTGACTTGGGAGGACCATTTCCAGCTCTCATAAGCACTTCCGGACCCATTTCTCTTGTATTGTATTTAGTACTTCGTCCCGCTCCGCTCCATTGCCGGTGATGTATCGATCCCGGGTCGGGTAGGGAGTGGGTCATGAGTCGGTGTTGGTGGTGAAGGTTGGGCGAAAGTCACTGTTCCATTCGGTCGCTGTCGAGTTTTCAACCTCATTCTTTATTTCTTCTTTGAGTAATGAAACTTAGCACTCTCCCTTTTATTCCACGCTTATTGTTTTGTTCTCTGTCACTCTCTCTGTTTTGCCCTTTCAAAACCTTCCATTCCGCACTTATTTTATTTTATTTTCGGAATTTTTCAAAAAAAAAGAAACTTTCTCCGCGATTGTTAATGCGAAGAAAAATAAAACATAAAAAAACAGAAAAAGAGGTTTGCTTTGTTCTGCTCAGCTGCCAAATTGTCTAATTATAATTGTTTTTCATTTTTACCGTTAATTCAATTTATTAATTAGTTTTCTGAAATGCGGAGAAATCGGGGTTAGCGGTTACGTGGTCTAAGTCCGGCATTTAAGTTGTATCTAGTGTGTGTGTGTGTGTGTTTTTTTTTTCAAGCATTGATTTTGATTCTTTTCGGTGGAGAATTGAACGGTTACATTTTCTATATTTCTTCCATTTGGCATTTTCGCAGCGCCGAGATACTGAGGAATTGTAACATTAATAAAAAAGGGGCTCAGTTTTAGAACCTCTCGGTTGGCGGTGTCTTTCTAATCTCAGTCTCAGTTCACCGCCATTTTTTTCTGAAAACGACACCAAGGTGAAGGCAAAACAATTTCAGTAGCTGATTCGTTTCAAATAAAGGTATGGAATTACCAAAAAAAAAAAAAAAATGAATTTTTTATTTATTTAGGTTTTTGCACTGCTGGGGTCCATCTACTCTGGAAAAATACCGAGCTTCACCTGCCTTTATAGGACCTGTCTGTAAAGAATGGCATAAAAGAAGAAGCTTTGTTTCTTGGTATTGAAGCATAATTGGGTCCCCTTTAAGCAAAGATATATCAATGGAAGTCTAGATTTCTGACGGAAAAAGCTAGAGGCCCAAGATTAAGCAAAGTGCTTTAATCACAACTAACCCACAATTAATTCTTTTTGACAGCTTTGTTAGCTTGGCTAATACTTTCTATAATTAGCTTTTTCTGTTGCAGATAATGATGCAGTTATGACTGGTTGGAGGAGGCTCATGAGTTGGCGGGACAACTCTGCATCAACTCCCTAACTGTCTTACTTCTTTTGGGCTGTAAGACGGTACAGTGAAAACTTGTGCATTATAGTTCTTTTTTTGTAGTTTCTGGGGAGTTTTTAAAGGCATGGATTTTTGATATTTTAGTGATTTTGGGGAGAAATTAGCAAGAAAAAAAGAGGGTGTTGAGAAATGGGGGCTATTGGAGGAGAAGAATTGGTGAAGTGGGAGAAAATGCAAGGGATGGCTAATGGAAGCGAAGAAAAGATTCTGGTGTTGGTGAGGTTGAGACCCTTAAGTGATAAGGAGATTTTGAGGAGTGAAGTTTCGGATTGGGAATGCATCAATGAAACCGCCATTTTGTACCGGAATAGCCTCCAGGAGCGATCTGGGCTTCCAACTGCTTATTCGTTTGGTAAGAATTTTTAATAGCTCTAACTTTTCGTATGACATTATTGTTGTGAGTGTGACGAGATGGATTGAGAATGAGAATGTAATTGATGGGAGAAGTCTTTCTGGGTTCGATCCAGATTTTTGGCTGTTTACTTTTTATTGGAGGCTATTATACACTGTTAAAATTTCTGTTGCAATCTATTGAGGAGTACTCTGCATGTTGTTTCCAACTTTCGACAAATTATTCGTGTTCTTTCCCACTAGATCATATGCTAATCAAGAGATCCATAAAATATGTTCCATCATATTTTCAAGCAATTGCAAGTGGAAAAGGAGATGTTAGAATAGTACAGTTCTACAGTTTGACATTGCATTTGATACCTAGATAGTATTAATGATGATTTCTTTGGCACTAGTTGCATTAGAAACTTTTCAAAATGTTGATGACAAATTCCCTCCATCTTATCTTAATGCTTCTTGGTTTATGTATCTGATGGTAGACAAAGTATTCAGAGGAGATTGTCCAACAAGGAAAGTCTATGATGAAGGAGCAAAAGAAATTGCACTTTCAGTTGTCAGTGGTATCAACTGTAAGTATCATAATATGCTTATTGTTTGGCTTGTTATGGTTTTTCCGCTTCTAAATAACTTGTTAATGGTTGTCATTTTTTCAAATATTTTGGTTCAGCAACTATTTTTGCATACGGGCAAACAAGCAGTGGAAAGACTTATACTATGAATGGGATTACTGAGTATACGGTGTCAGATATTTATGATTACATACAAAAGGTGAAATGCTGAGTATAGTTTCAAGTTTTGTGCTTCAAAGTCGCATTACATATTCTTTATTGTCTTGGTATATTCTTTATTCTTGGAAGTTAAAATCCTGATATTCTTTGCTGTCTCTTCTTCAGCATGAAGAAAGAGCATTTGTTTTGAAGTTTGCTGCAATGGAGATCTATAATGAAGTTGTAAGAGATCTCCTCAGCACAGATAATAGTCCACTCAGGCTTCTTGATGATCCAGAGGTGAGTTAAAATCTCTTTTGTTTCGTCCTATATATATTTGAATTCCTCTAATCACTTCCCAAATTTGTAGAGAGGGACTATTATTGAGAGACTCACTGAAGAAACTCTGAGAGACTGGAGTCATCTGAAGGAGTTACTATCTATCTGTGAAGGTGAGCAAAACTTTTTGTAGGAATGATTTTGGCATTAAATTTTTTGTTGCCTATTAGCAGAGGAAATGACCTTTTACAGAGGGTCTTGAATTTTGTGCAGCTCAGCGACAAATTGGGGAAACCTCTTTGAATGAAACAAGCTCCAGATCTCATCAAATACTTAGACTGGTATGCACATGCTTATTCTCCAGTTTCTTCTGAGCATTTTTCTTGTGACTGTGATGGGGGACCCTATTGATCATCTACACTTCATTTACTTCAGACAATTGAAAGTTCAGCTCATGAGTTTATAGGGAAGGACAACTCAACTACTCTTGCTGCCAGTGTGGTACGGATCTATCATTTTCCAATCCAAGATTATGTAGTATAAAGAACATATGGTAGTTATTGGATGCATTGTTGACAAAAGAAACTATCGATGCAAGTTAATTGATTTTAATATGCAGAACTTTGTTGACTTGGCTGGGAGTGAGCGTGCATCTCAGGCATTATCAGTTGGTCAAAGGCTGAAAGAAGGTTGCCACATCAATCGTAGTTTGCTGACTCTTGGAACTGTGATTCGTAAGCTAAGGTGGAGTGTTCCCTTTTTCTTCTATTCCTGCTTCAGTTGGCGACTTGTTACTTATTCTTCATATAACTTGAATGTCCTCTGTCTATTGGATTTCTCTGTGAAATGTTATTTTTTGACTGACACTGTATTGGATAGGACGTAATTATTACTGGATGTCCATTTAACATGGCTGTAATATATTCTTTTATTCCTTCTCTTCTTCCTATCACATTGAAGCTTTATACATTTTTTCTCTATCTTACTTGCTCATACTCCAGCGTAATGATCTAATGCAGCAAGGGAAGACAAGGACACGTGAATTATCGAGATTCTAAGCTAACACGGATACTGCAACCCTCTTTGGGTGGCAATGCAAGAACTGCTATAATTTGCACGCTGAGCCCTGCGCGTAGCCATGTTGAGCAATCTAGAAATACCCTTTTGTTTGCTACATGTGCAAAGGAAGTGAGCACAAATGCACAAGTCAACGTAGTGATGTCTGACAAGGCCTTGGTGAAGCATTTGCAAAAAGAAGTAGCTAGACTGGAGAGTGAATTAAGAACTCCAGGATCATTTAATGATTATACAGCATTGCTGAGAAAGAAAGATTTGCAGATTGAAAAGGTTATGCTTCGCTCCCTTTTTTATAAATGCTCTATTTATTATAGCAATTGCCAACAAAAAAGATGAGGAAAAAAGAAATGAAGAGGAGAGAAAGGAGTAAGTTTTTTATTGTCATCATAGTTGACAATCAATTGGAACTGATAATATTTAGAATAGAACACATTTAAGGTAGTTACATACTTCATGTGCTTGTGTAATGGATGCATTTGCAGGAATGTGGTTGGAGAAGGAAGTATAACTTTATCTTATTTTATGTGCCATCAAAAACTAAATTGCTAATAACAACCAGAATAACATTTCTAGAAACATGTATGAGGTCTGTTTATTTTTCTTCGAGTATTTGACTCATAATATCCATCTCGACAACAATTTCATCTGTGGGTTTTCATTAATTTGCATCAGTTAGTACATTAGCCTAAATTTGTTTCCAGTGTTAATCATATGGCAGGCTAGGAAACTAGGGGCCATGGCCAGACCCTTCTAGAGAGGAGATTACATGTAACATGGTTGTGTGTTTATCCTCTGCAGTTAGAGAAAGAGGTGAGGGAACTTACAAAGCACCTGGATATTGCTCAATCACGACTAGAGGATTTGCTACGAATGGTTGGAAATGATCAAAATTCCAGACAAGAGGTACATTCTACTCTATTGATTCTTTTTCTGAAAAAGGTTGATGAAGTTTTTGAACACCAAAATGCTGGTCTTTCAACTGCTCATGATCTTGACCTTTTGTGAAAATTATGCTTCAGGATTTGCAAGAAAAGAAAACACGTGAAGATGAATGTTCATTATCAGAGTCATCTATTGAAACTGACCCCCACTTCGTGGGTGTTGGGGTAAGGAAGTTCATAACAACTCAGTCTTGTAAAAGAGACAGTAGAGGAGAAGAGGTATCTTGCAGACAGATTTCAGAACATAGTTTTGACCGCTCTCTATCTGATGATGCTTCTACATTGGTGTCAAATGGAAATAAGTTTAATATCTCTGACGTAAATCGGGAACAAGAGGAATTTGTCACTGGAGTTGGAGAAGAATCTGATGAGTGCTGCAAGGAAGTTCGATGTGTTGAGACAGGCAAGTCTAACAAGGAGAACTCTGAACAACTTGACAGTAGTGAGAATGATGGGAGTGCATTGTTGAGTGTACATCACTCGCAGAATACAGAAGATGAGGAGCTATTACCCACCAATATAAGACCAGCAAGAGGCATTGAAAATGGTTTCCCATATGGAGAATTAGAGCAAAATATTCAACGTATGCAGAAAGCCATTGATGCTCTTGTCATCCCTTACACTGATGAGCACTCCTGTTGGGACTCACCGGCGACTAAGTCTGGTTCTAAAAGCATGAGGTTAGTCAGAAGCAGAAGTTGTAGGGCAAATTTGTTGACGGGGTCATCTTCACCTGACTTCAAGAAAGTAGAAGATGGTGAAGCAACGCCGCCTAACGGGCTTGAGAAAAACTTCCCAGGAAGACCTGAAGGAGGCAGAAAGCAATGGAAAATTCCTCCTTTTTCCTTTGGTGTTTCAAGATTGTCAAGAAACGATTCCCAGTCCTCTAATGGTAGCGCTCTTGTAGATGAGCTAAAATCCCAGAACAACCACATGGGAGAAGAGGATATCCCAAGTGTTGATACTTTTGTTGCTGGACTGAAAGAAATGGCTAAGCGCCAATATGAAAATAAAATGGATGGTCAGGTGAGAGTGATCTTCTTTATTGTTTGTTTTATTCTTACATATGACGTTTCAACTCTTTCTAGCTAGTCATGGCTTTTGCTTTTTGCATTACTTGGTTTCTGCCCTTTTGCATGAGGGACTTGTCACTTTTGGTGAATAATTTGATATTTTCACTGAGCTGAATCATCTTTTGTTATGAAATATGGATGCTTCCGCTTTGATATGTACTAAAATTATGATACTTTAAATCCAATGCATATGTAAAATCCCTGTGGTCGAAACTTTCCAGTTAGGCATGGCATCTATAATGTGTCTCCTTTCACTTGGCTTTGCTGTCTTGTTCCATTCATTGAGATTCATGTCAAATTGGATTAGCAGTTAGCTATAAATTTCATTTGACAGATTTGTAATTAAATTGGCAAACGAGTTAACCTTGTTTTATTCTGTAAATCCACCGAAGACAAATCTATGAACTTAATGATTGTGAGTGTTTATGCCGGTATGAATACTTTTTGCGTGAAACAAGTGAGAAGAGCATAAACATGTTGGCTCTACCCATGGATATCTAACTAGTTTGATGCCATTGTAAATTTTTGGGTAGTCATGGTGGTGGTTTAAGGAACCTGCTGGGATTAATTTCAGATTCTGCGTTTTCAAGTGATCTGAAATTTAGTTGTCGATTGTTTCCTGAACATATACCGCTTCAGATTAGAATTAGGAACTTAAAATTTTCATAATTTTGCCATCCTCATATGTAATATGTGTTATTCTTTTGTTGAGTGCAGGTTGAAGAGGCCAATTCAATATCTGAAAGTCCAGGAAGGATTCTTAAAGATATTGGACTGGATCCGATGATGGAATCTTCAGGAGATCCTTCGGACTGGCTAGTGGAGTTTGAAAGGTTAAGGGGACTGATAATTGGACATTGGCAAACTTGCAATGTTTCTTTGATCCACAGAACATATTTCTTCCTGCTTTTTAGGGGTGAACCAATGGATTCTATTTATCTGGAGGTAGAGCTTAGAAGGCTCTCCTTCCTCAGGGAAACCTTTTCCAAAGGATATCCAGTTGTGCAAGATGGTCAGACACTAACATTAGCTTCAAGGTATATCTGTCCCTCTCCTCTTTCCTATTTATCTCTCGGAGCAATTGCACTTCATAGCATAGATAATTAGTTTGCTAGATTTACATGTCCTGTTTGTTCCTTTCTTTGGTGTACAGCATGAAGGCGCTTCTGCGAGAGAGACAAATGTTAAGCAGGCTTTTTAACAAAAGGTTTACAACCGATGAAAGGAACGGAATTTATCGAAAGTGGGGCATAAGGTTGGACTCAAAACAACGGAGATGGCAGCTGGTCCAACGGTTATGGATTAGCACTGAGAATCTGGATCATGTCTCAGAGAGTGCGGCCATTGTTGCAAAGTTGATCAGATTCTCACAAGGAGGTCAGGCAATGAAGGAGATGTTTGGGCTCAGCTTCACACCTCCACGCAAAAATAGAAGATCATTTGGCTGGAAAAATGCTAAGCCGTCCCTATAGTGACTTTGCATGAGTATAAATAGTGGAATTATATAGGTGATACTTGTTAAATTTATTAACTTTGCTGTCTTGATGTTGATGATTGGAGCGGTGATGCATTTGTCAAGGGATTGTGGTAGACTTTGTAAAAATTGTTGACGTGTAGTGAGTAAGATATTGTGGTCGAGGATTCGATCACCCTTTTGGCTTTAAGTTTGTAGAATCTGTAACCTGCAGTGGACGAGTTGCTTCATTCTGTGACATATATGATTAATTAGAGAATTGTTTCCATCAGCAAGCGGATGATTCCAGTGTACAATTTGAGTATTGAGTGTTGTAGATTTCTTCCATTTTTGTTTCTGCTTCACTGTTTCAGAACATCTTAGTTCAGTTGTTTGGCGCAAGACATTCAGCACTATGGATTTAATACAGAGGCTAGAGTGAATCAGAAGAAAACAGTAGCAAAAGAGTAGAAACTCTCCCACCTATGCTATTAATACTATTTTTAGAGAGAAAAAGTAGTACCAAATACTACATTGAAAATATATATTCAAAATTGTTTGTACAAAACAAGTCTAGAACTCTAGAATTGGATGTTGAAATGCTAATTTCCTAGAATTGGATGTTGAAATGCTAATTTCGTGGCTAATTGGATGTTAGAATGCTAACTTCTTGACCACTAAGCTAGCCAGATTTAGAAGTTAGAATGCTAACTTCGTGACCACTAAACAAGCCAGATTTGGAGGTTGGAATGCTAACTTCCTAACCACTAGGCTAGCTCTAGTGGTTACGAGCAACTAAGCTTGCCAGATTTGGAGGTTGGAATGTTAACTTCACTAGCTAAGCTAGCCAGATTTGGAGGTTGGAATGCTAACTTCACTAGCCAGATTTGGAGATTGGAGATTAGAATGCTAACTTCCTGACCACTAAGCTAGCCTGGTGGCTACAAGCAACGAGAATTCAAACTTGAAGCCACACTATCCCCAAATCAAGAATTTTGTTGCCAGTTATTTTACCTTTGAATTTCCAACCAAAGAGAAATCCGAAAAGAAAAGGAGTATAAAAAGTATTTAGGAGGCAAAATGGGCCAAATGTTACCATATTTGAAGGAGACTAAACGAATATACTACTAAACTAGAAAAAGAAAAATAAAATAAAATAATAATACTAACAACAATAGGAAGTTTCATGACCAGAAAAAAAACCCCGAAACGCTTGAGGGAAAAACCCAAACGATGTCGTACTAAATCAGTGTTCGGTGTTCCTAATTGAAATTCCTACAACACAGCAGTGGGAAAGAAGAGAAGCAGAAGAGAAACAGCGAGAGAGAAGGATGAGCACGGCAGCGTACCTAGCACGGAGAGCAGTGCAGAAGGAGAGAGTTAGGATTCTCTACAGGCGAGCTCTCAAGGACACTCTCAATTGGGCCGTCCATCGCCATCTCTTTTATCCCGATGTAAGAAATTTTTTCTCCATTTCTTAGGGCTTCAATTGGGTTCACTTAGATCATCAACCTAACACTCCATTGTGTGTGAATATAGGCCGATGCTCTGAGGGAGAAATTCGAGGCCAATCGAAGTGTGGTATGCTATCTTAATTCGACTCAAAGATTTATATTCGTGTTGGGTTTTCATTGACTGTTTAAAAAAAAAAAAAGTAAAGTTCCCATCTTGGTTGATTACTGGGATTATTTTTAATTCCCTTGCAGAACTCAGGAAAAATGTAAATGTGCCTTTACTGAATGATAAATAATGTTTGATTTAGGTTCTTCCCTCTTGCCTTTATGACTAGTGATGATCTGATATTGTGGCTTCATGTTGTTTGTGATGGTTTTTGCTAGTGTATCTTAGTGAACAACTGATGGCTGATTGGTGATATGGTTGAAATGTAGCTTAATCATTTGAATTTTGGTTGTTGTCCTGCTTGTTTCTTCACCTAAGTATCTTTTGCATTTTCGTCGCAGTTTTTTAATATCTTGAAACATGTTTACAATTTACTTGTATGTGGTATGCAGTCAAGCATGATCTTCATTGTAGCATTTTGTAATGGCAATTGAATTGAGTTGTGAACATGTGGTAAATTAGTGTGGTTATGTGATTGCATTTTTTCCTTTATGAAAATTAGGTGGGACTCTAGATGTATGTGATTTGCTTAGTGTCTATTCCGCTTCTGTCTACATTTGTCTCATGGGCCATGATCCTTCTGAAAAACAATGGTCACTGTGTAAATCACCATAGTGTCAGGTAGCAAATTCTTCAAAAAAATGTTTGAAGTCAATGTACATGCGGCTGTAAGTTTACACATTTCAAATTGGAATCTGATATTGACATTTGAGTAGGCAGACAGTCTCTAGGGTAGCAGTTTTGCTCATCATGATTGATGATATTTGAGTTTATCCTTATGAGAGCTTGTCACATGGCTTTGACTAAGTAGATCAACTAGCTTGCTCAAATGTATGTCCCATTGAAATTGTATAGTTTTTTATGGGCTTCCATTGCATTATTTTTTGCAATTTGGTGTGCTGTCTATGATCTTATATTCTCTCTGTTTTCACATTATGGTCCTCCAGGAAGATGTTGAAACTATTGATAGAATGATAACTGATGCTGAAGCAAAATACAATCAATGGCGCCATCCTGATCCTTACATCGGTTTGTACTATCTCACAAGCTGTTTTTTTTTTTTTTTAAAGAATTTGTATTCTAACCACTCTAGGAGTTTTTAAGTGTTTAGCAAGACATCATTTTCTTTCTGCTGGATGATTTGGATATATCCTTACCGGTATCTGCTCATAGGTTACAGACATTTCTACTAGAACGTTTAGATGTTATAATACCTTTTCTCCATTTTGAGAGTCCATTACACACACACACACACGTATATATGTATGTATATATTCTGTAGGACATTGGTGCATGTTAACCTGCAGATTAAAATGAGAAGAATACGGTATTTGATCTGTTAGTTGGGGTATGCGAAAGACAGAAGGAAATTTATATTATCAAATTTAAGATTTCAACTCCTTGAAGCTGTCGTTATAGTGCTTAACTCTGGCCAACTTCAAAGTTACTTGTGTGCCCAGCAAATGTTAGCCAGTCAAGTTGGTACTGAAGTTGCCTGGTTTTTGCACCTCCCACAGTGTGAACCATTAATCTGTCATCAGTGCTGGATTTCCCCACTTTTCTTTTCTTAAGTGATGTGGGTGTATAACAGTTATCTGCTTTGTCCATTGTAGTTTCTGAAGGTTTTTTCAATTTTCCTCTTTTTAATAAACAGTTCCATGGGCTCCGGGCGGCTCCAAGTTCCAACGAAATCCGACGCCACCTTCTGGGGTAATTGCCACCTTTTGGTTTGTTTCTTCTGGCTGGTGAAGTATATTCGTACCTCATTCTCTCTGCCTTTGGGCTATGAGTTTATAGCTCATATTATATTTGGTGACAGTGAACTCGATCACCTTTTACAAGTCCCTTAGTAGTTTTTTATTCAACAGAAATTCCAGCTTAAGATTTTTTATTTTTCTCTCTGGATTTTCCTGCTTTGGACTTTTTGAATAGTGTTAGTATCTAAGCTTTGATGCTTGGCTGTTGCCCTTGCAGTTGTGCTATGTTTTGGTGTGACTTGACCACCGATTAATTCCATTTCACTAATTCCCATTTCAATTGCTGATGCAGATTGAGATAATATATGACTATGGTCAGGAAAACAATGATTAAAGTACTGTTTTCATTTCGTGCAAATGAATAAAGGTTAGGGTCACATCTTTTTGTACATCTTTCACATCTTTTGCACCTGAAGGTGAATATCATGTTGGTACCATCCTCATTCATAGAACAGGTAAAGGTTAGTTTGCTATTGCATATATGCATTGTCATATTTTCTGCAATAAATTGCTTGTATTGTTTTGGAAACATTGTCCGTGCAAGGTAATAAATTCACAAGTGGATAATCTTCTCATTTGGTGTTATTTTTCATTTTCCTTGAAGGATTTAGGGCACACCCATATGCTTCACCTACTGTGCATGTGTACTTATTGCTTGTTGTAATTTGCTCTTCCACTGTCCTGGAATTTTTTTGTTATTGCAGATTGTGAAGGTATAAAGCATGTGGAGAAGGCTTCTGTTCTATGTCACTCCTTCAGGATCTGTTTTGGAAAACTTAAAAACGTTAAGTTGGCTGATTGGTGTCTGTTAGATTGGACTTTAGAGTTGGAATATTTTTTTTCCGCCTTGTGTGCCATTGGTTTGAAGCTTTCATCTCTTAGGACCGTCTTGAACAATTAATGCATCAAATTCTTGGAAAGGCGTCATTTTTCAAATGATGCTTGCTTTATTACTGCTCTCGACACACGAACAGTTAATATTGGTCACAACTGCCATCCTTTATAATTTCTTTAAATTAGTACCAAGTGCACCGGGCCTCAAGTGCTGAGTGCTGTTCCTTTATGATGTGCCTCCGACTAGCATATCAATGGTGGAAATGATAATTTCAGGCGGTTGGAAATACACTATCCCACTTGTGCATTCTTCTCAGACAGATTTAACTTCCAGGACTTTGCCTGAGATTGTTCACACTGATAGTCTGATAGAGACTTCTAAATAAGTAACCTAAGAAGTTTAAGATACATTGTATGGAGTGGCAATTTCCAGTACTGCTTTCAAGTGATGCTTTCAGATACGGAAGTGATGATCAAAGCTGGTTAACTGCTATGATAAACCCATAACAACTAGCCTACCTGACAGTCTCTACAACTAAACCCGTTGTGTTTTGACTTTGTAGTTGTTAAAAACTTGAGGGTTTCCCAGAAAATGCTAAGCCAAAGTTCAGGCCTTTCCCCATGATTTCTGCAGCAAGCTCCTAAGTGAAAATTTGAGGCTTTAACTGCACAAACTTTTCCATATGTAATTTTATTAACAGAAGTTGCAAAGTGTTTACCCTAGTATGCGAAATTCCTTCATGGCTAAACTTAGCCTTTCAAGAAATGAGCACCCAGTGATGGAAGAGAAAGAAGAATGTCTTCAAATATGACCAAAGAGCACACAGTTTAACTAGCAGGCTATTATCTACTTATTCAACTTTGTTCAAATCACAGTCATCTCTTTGTGTTTCTAGAGCATGTTGAATAAAGATTGATTCATCTGACAGTACCTATGGACCTTCCTAGAAATCATAGAAATCAAGATCGTATATGCACAGTGCAGCTGTGAGACAATCAGGAAATGCTTATCAAAGTCCTTTGGCGTGAATATTAACACCTGGGCTCAGCAACTTTACCACTTGTACAAACTTCGCAAGTAAATCAAAATAACAACTTTCTCCACAAACATTCGCATTTGGCAGATAAAAGAAAGATTAAATAGGGTAAGTAAACCTTCTTAGATATCAACGAGTAGCAGCAGTAAATTAGTAGAGACAGTAAAAGCAGCTTCAATATTCATAGACAAAACATTATTATGCATCCATAAATGTACAAATTCTTCCCACAAAGTTAAATTAAGCCAAATATCAAAAAGTGTTGCCAGCAAAAACTACTGAGCAGACAATCAGATGAGTTTGAAAGGTAGAGGCCATGGGGTGGACCTGGGCACCTCAACCCTGTCCTTGATTCGTTCAATTTTCTTTTCCTTCTTGGGTCTCGAGTTCCCATATGACCCTTTAAATATCTTCCCTTTCTTCGTCCTCTTGTCCCCTCGGCCGCAGAGAGTCGGTGCTCCTCCTTCGGTTGACGATACCATGGATGATAATGACGATCGTTTCTGGGTGGCCATCAATGTCATCATCCTCCTCCCCAGTGAGCCGCCCCAAGGACTGATCGCCATTTTCCGATTCCTTAAACCCTACAAATCCGGAAGCAACGATTGATTTGAAGTATTTGCGAAGTAAGGCAACGAGGACAATATCTGCGAGCTTTTTCTGCCTTGTGTTTCTTGACCCAATGGGCTTCTCAATTCTACCAAATGGAGAAAGTGCCTAAACTTTTTCTTTAAGTGATATTTATTTGTGGTAGATAGAATCTAGGCTTTAGCCCAATCCGATCCATGGCTGCGGGGCCTAAACTCGTTTTAGACTGAACGATATATGGACTTGTTCAGCATATTCACAAATTGTTTAATAGCTATATCCATACAGATTTAACTCATGGAGTCATGACTTTAATTTGTTCACCCAAAAGAAAATGAAAAACTATGCATAATTTTTTTTTAAGCAAAAATTATGAATATGTGAAATCGTAGCATCCAATTAAAATGAGCCAAACGTTTTTAGTGGGTCACAAAAAAAGTTCACAATTGGGTGGGTTCAAAAAATGTTCGAAAAAGTCAAAATTAGAGCGTTTTTTAATTTTGACATTTTTTGTTAAAATACGTGTGTTTTAACTCATGAAAACTATAGGTTAGACGAAAATTTTAAATTTCTCTTTTTTTTAACGATATTAACTATAATGAATGTTAACAATCGGGGAGGGTGCAAAAAATGATACGAAAAAAGTCAAAATAAATGCGTTTCTGAATTTTGCCATTTTTTGTTAAATTTGTGTGTTAAAATCCATGAAAAATGGAGGTTCGGTGAAAATTTTAAATTACACTTTTTTTACAATATTCATTATAATGCATGTTCACAATCGGCATGGGTGTAAAAAACAGTACGAAGTAAATAAAAATCAATGCATTTTTTAATTTTGTCATTTTCGGTTAAAATAGTGTGTTAATAACCTATGAAAAATAGAGGTTTGGTGAAAATTTTAAATTTCACTTTTTTTTACAATATTCACTAGGTTATATGTTCACAAACGGGGTGGGTTCAAAAAATGTACGAAAAATCAAAATCAACGTGTTTTTGAATTTTGTTATATTCGATTAAAATAAGTGTGTTTTAACCCATGAAAAATGGAGGTTTTGTGAAATTTTCAAATTTTACATTTTTTACAATATTAACTAGAATGCATGTTCACAATTGGGGTTGATGCAAAATACGTTACGAAAAAAGTCAAAAGAAACGCGTTTCTGGATTTTAACATTTTCGGTAAAAATTGTGTGTACCAATGAAAAATGGAGATTTAGTGAAAATTTTAAATTTCATTTTTTTGACAATATTCACTAGAATGTATGTTCACAATCGGCGTGGGTGCAAAAAACAGTACAGAAAAAGTTAAAATCAATGCGTTTTTAGATTTTGCCATTTTTCGGTTAAAATACATGTGTAATAAACCATAAGAAGTAGAGGTTTGGTGAAAATTTTAAATTTCACTTTTTTGACAATATTCACAAGAATGCAAGTTCAAAATCAGAGTGGGAGCAAAAAATGGTACGAAAAATGTCTAAATCAATACGATTTTAGATTTTGCCATTTTTCGTTAAAATACGTGTGTTATAATCCATGAAAAATGGAGGTTTCGTAAAAATTTTAAATTTCACTTTCTTTTACAATATTCACTAGAATGCGTGCTTACAATCGGGATGAGTGTAAAAAACGGTACGAAAAAAATCAAAATCAACACATTTTTGAATTCATTTTCGATTAAAATACCGGTGTTATAACCCGTAAAGAATTTCAAACGTAAGATAGTATAACATGTTTTGTAAGGATGGTTTTTTGGACAACATTTGAAAGGAAATTAAAAATAGGTGTGATGGATATTGTAGGAAGCAAGGAGTGGTCGCTCTAGCCTTTACTTGGCTCCAAATCAAACACGAGTGCCAATTGCATATATGACAAAATCACAAACATTAAGGAATTCTTTCATTCTCACAATCACTTTCTTTTTTAGCGTTTTTTTTTTCAGCTCAAAAAAGGAAACAAACCTTTGCGCAAAATTATTAACAATGGAACTCCGTGGAGCTACAACTGCTACATTCGCATGGTCAAGCTACATTTCCTCCCCTCTTCATCTCTCCCCACGAGCCACCTCAGTGAGTTATTGTGTACTCATGCTTTAATCGCTTATGCGCTATGCATTTCCAATATCCATTTCTGTTTTTGAATATATTTTTGTCGGATAATTTATAGGTTTGCGGTTGCAGGACTTCAAGTATTCGGTGCCTCAATGACTCTTCTCCGTCTCAGAAGGTAAAAAATTTTCCCCCCAATTGATCGAGGTTCAAACATCACAAGTAGAAAATCATTTGCTCTAGTGAGTGTTACTATGATATTTGCATATATTTAAAGAATTGCCCAAAGTATAGTGTCAAAAGTAGTATCTGCGAGTGAGCAATGAGCAGTAGTTTCAGTGACTATCGTTTATTCTCTTCAATTGGTGCAGGCAGATCAAATGATCGTTTCCGTCACTGGAGCCACAGGTTTCATTGGTAAAAGATTGGTCCAAAGGTTACGTGCAGGTAGGATCATTCTATCTAGCCAGAACATTGCAATCCTCAAAACCATGATTTTATTTATTAGCGGTATTTTTATTTATTTTTTTATAAAACAAATGCGTTCGCTTGAACCTCGAAATGCTGCTTCTTCTTACTCTATCTCGGTAAAAGCAAAAGTTGTATCTACTTTCCAATTTGTATGTAAGGAGTATCCAGATACATTTTTCTGGAAATCAAAAGTTGGTTTACATCTGTGACTCAGGAAGGGGAAAATGATTGCATTGATGGAAGCAAGCCAAAGATTTCCTTCTTTTCATTATGTTTACTGTAACATAGAGTGGAAATTGGGACTGATTCTAGGAGTAGTGGACAACGCGTTGTTATGCAGAGTTTTGTACTTTCCAATTTGTTAATTTGAATATGATGTGGTTCACTCGCAGCAGTTTTAACAAATTTCTTACCTTGATTTACTATCACGACGTTTTGAAATTCCAGAATTTTGCTATACACATTGGAAACCTTGATCTGAGGACTGAATCATTCATCTTGTTACCTGTTATTTTAGATAATCATCATGTTCGCGTGTTGACAAGATCTAGATCTAATGCCCAAGCAATTTTCCCGGGTAAGAAGGTAATGGTAACTTAAATCTGTTTTGTGTAACATTAAGCTGACATGACATGTTTCTTGTTCATTTCAATGTTAAGTAACCACTATTTGTATCTGTTAGTTGGAATAATACTGGAATCAAACATTATACTCTTCTCTCTAATTCTTTGGCTAAAAGAACACTGGACTATTTTTGTGATTTTATTGCAGATATTTGTTTTTCTTTTCTTATACTCTTCTCTCTAATTCTTTTTACCAAACATTTTGTTCAGCCAAGGAATTTCCTGGAGTTGTAATTGCCGAGGAGTCGGAGTGGAAAGATTACATTCAGGGTTCAACAGCTGTGGTAAATTTGGCTGGAGTGCCCATTAGCACGAGATGGTCTCCTGAGGTACTGAAATTCCAATTCGTGTTATATGATCTGCAAGAGCATGTTTCTTCAATTGCATTGAACGGTTTCAAAACATGGAAATTCTAATATCACGACTAGACAGTTTAAAGCCGTGCATTAAGAGTTTAACTTGCGTTTAGAATACAAGTATCAGTATTGTTATCTCCTTGCTCTTCTTGCTAATTTCTGTTGATTTTGCTAACTGGATTACTCTCTTACGAGAAACTAAAACACAAAGATGATCCCACTCTTTTGCTGGGACTGGCTAAGGTTTGATTTCGTGGATGGTAAGGTCATTTTTGTTGTGTCATTTCACATGCATTAATTCGTGTATACATGCGCATAGATTTTTAACTGAGGCTTTCTTAGTAAATTGATTGTTTTCATTTTTTTCTTCACTACAGTAGTCACTATGATCAAGTTCCTGATATGTGGTAACATTTTCTTTTACTATGACGTTGCAGATCAAGAAAGATATCAAACAAAGCCGGATTAGAGTCACCTCGAAGGTTTCATTTGGCCTATTCACATGCTAGTTCAATTACTATTTAGGTTTCTTAAGTTAGTTGATATTGCAATAATCTATAACGTACATCTTTTCTTTACCTGAACTTGCCTTCAAGCTTGAACCATATGGACGTGTTCTGCAGGTTGTAAATCTGATAAATGAGACAACACACGAAGTTCGCCCCAAAATTCTGATTAGTGCAACTGCCATAGGCTATTATGGTATATAACCAAATTACAGGTTGTTGTTGTGAAATTACTTGTTGGTTTGAGAAAGAATTGCATTTTCTCAGAAGGTTATGCCGCATTCCTTTGTGTGCTCGATTTTAAGTTACGGTTAATTTTAGGGTGGAACGCTGAGAATTTTTTATGTACTGAGCAGCGGGAGTTATTCTATCTAACTTTTTTATTTCTGTAATAATCAGGGACCAGCGAGACTCAAGTGTTTGATGAAAAAAGTCCATCAGGAAATGATTATTTGGCTGAGGTAAACTTCCCGCTTATTTTGCCTAAGAACTAGTCTTATAAAGCAAATATAGTTTCAACTTGTATTGCAATTGATTGCATCTTCAAATGCTGTTTTAGTCTTGCACGTTCATTCCTTATACTGAATCTGCCTTCTCAGGTTTGTAGAGAATGGGAAGCAACTGCCCTTAAAGTTCATAAAGATGTCAGGCTAGCCTTAATTCGTTTTGGTGTTGTCCTTGGAAAAGATGGTGGTGCTTTGGGTATGGATGCATGATGTTAAATGTTTATATAAATTTCAATTCTAAATTTCAAGTTCTAACTAGGTTTGAAATCCTATGGTGATTTCAAGTCTAGAATTTTTAGTCAATAGACTGGAAGAACTGCTGAAAGCCATTCTCCTTAAATATTTTCAGGGAGGATGATTGACCAGGGTCATAATTTCCAGAATATGATGTTCCTTTTCTTTTTCTTTATTACATAATTGTAGTCACAAACCTAGCTGGTAAGATGATGGCACTATTTACAGGATTAACATAAATTATATAATGGTGATTTGAATACACTGGAAACATGGTATAGCCTTGTAAGTTGTACTGCAAATCCGCTAGTATTCAAAATGTAGCAACTGTAAAATCAAATTCGTGAGCACACGTCTTTGTCTAATGTTGAATTAAAGAAGCATTGTTTACTTTTGATATCATATATCCAGTTCAACCAGACTCTACATAAAATTTCATGATTTGCTTGTTACTGGAGTTGCCTTTTCTTTCAGTAAATTCATTTCACTCTTTTGGTCTCTGCAGCTAAAATGATCCCCCTTTTCATGGTGTTTGCGGGTGGACCTCTGGGCTCTGGAAAGCAATGGTACTGCATTAGAAGTTTGTTTTTCAAAAGAAGTCACAGAAGACTGCATTATTGTTAAGCATTATTGAAACAAGAAATCTGTCAATTTTTTAGCTTGAAACTTAATGTCCTGAATGAAAAGGTAAGAAAAGTTTATGATTGTACTAGAAGTACTTGGATAAATTACTTTCCTTCATGAGGCTTAAGGTTGGTTTCCCCCTCCTTCAGTATGAAATCAGAACGCAAGTAAATCCCCTTTCCCTTTCCTTTCTGAATAACGGAGTCGAAAACTGACTGTAACTGGAAGTTTTACTATTGTATTACATTTTCTTATAAGTTCTGCATCAACTTCATATCTTTGCTGTTGACTTTTATCTGTAGGTTTTCATGGATTCACGTGGATGATCTAGTAAATTTGATGTATGAAGCTTTATCCAATCCGTCTTACAAAGGTAAGTCATTTATGATGCGCCTGCACTCTTTAATGATGATAATTTTGTTCAGGGGTTGGTGAAAATAAATTGCCAGTGTGATACTAGTCTCTCATCTACTTCTGGAGCTTTTGATACTTCCTTTTGTCTGCCTAACGTGACATTTGTAATCAAGCATGTTTCAATGCTCTCCTCTTGAAATTTGAGATTTGCCTATAAATCTAGTGCATAACTGAAAGAAAAGGCATCCTTTTTTACTGCAGCTACAATTTTGTCTTCAGGATGGGCCGTTGGAGAATTAAAAGTGATTGGCCAACACTTAAAATATCTTGTGTCTATTCTTTTATGATGGGTCTAACTTGTGTAAATAATAAGGAGCTGATTTTGTTGTGACAGGAGTGATCAATGGCACGGCACCAAATCCTGTTAGGCTAGGAGAAATGTGTGAACAACTGGGGTCTGTTTTAGGCCGGCCATCTTGGTTGCCGGTACCAGACATTGCACTCCGTGCAGTTCTCGGCGAAGGTGCTTCAGTGGTAACATATCCTTCCTTCCTTCCCACTCCTTAACAATGTCCTTTCAACTTGAGCAACCATGACAAACACTATCTATGTCGGTCTTAGGTTTTGGAAGGACAAAAGGTGCTGCCCACCAGAGCCAACCAACTGGGCTTTACGTTCAAATATCGTTATGTGAAAGATGCATTAAAAGCTATTATAACACAATGAGCAAGTTGAGATGTGATATGGCAAGACATATTAAACATTTAAAACAGTGTTGTTTTTCAGATTGGCAATTGGTTAGATCGAAATCTACACTCAACGGAAAAAAACTATCATTGGAGAGAAGCTGCTGCTCTTTTTGGTTGGAAATTGTAGATTCAATTAACAAACAAGGATACAGCTTTCAATATAACCATGTGGTATATATTAGTTATAACTGAGCTTTACCTTTTCCTTTACAAAAGATAATGGTTTTAATTTAAAGCTAGGATTTCAGCCTTGAGGCTTGTTTGATAACTGGTTTGAATTCCAAAAATAAATCAATTAAATACTCATTATATGAGCACTTCTAACTAACAGAAATTTTATAACATCTAAGCATACTAAATGCCACTTAATTTGGATACAATATTATAAAATATAATTTTTACACTAAGAATATAAATGCAAACATAACTGAGCAAATCAATGATTTGAAGTTGGGCCATTGTTCAAAAAGCTTCGTTTTAGCAAAGAATTATTCTGAGGAGACGGACTGAATTTCGTACATCAAATAATTCGATTTGGAACCCAATTTGAAACAATTTATAAGAAAAAGAAAGAAAGAAAATGATATAAATAGGAGAAAATATTGGGTGGTTAACAATCACAAACTCATCAGCTGAGTTATTGGGCAACATTCAATACTTTCACTCATGTGTACACAATGTGAAAAAGGGTACGAAAAAAGTCAAAATCAACGCGTTTTTTTGAAATTTGTCATTTTTAGTTAAAATACGTGTTATAACCCATGAAAAATGGAGGTTGGGTGAAAATTTTAAATTTCCCTTTTTTTGACAATATTCACTAGAATGCATGTTCACAATTAGGGTGAGTGCAAACAACGGCAAGAAAAAGTTAAAATCACCGAGTTTTTAGATTTTTTTCATTTTCGGTTTAAACAGTGTGTTATATAACCCATTAAAAATGAGGTTTCATGAAAATTTTAAATTTCACCTTTTTTTGACAATATTAACTAATATGAATGTTCACAATTGGTGTGGGTGCAAAAAAACGGTATGAAAAAAAGTCAAAATCAACGCGCTTTTGAATTTTGCCATTTTTTGTTAAAATACATGTGTTATAACCCATGAAAAATTGAGGTTTCGTGAAAATTTTAAATTTCACTTTTTTTTTACAATATTCAATAGAATGCATGTTTATAATTGGGGTTGAAGCATAAACGGCACGAAAAAAATCAAAATCAACACGTTTTGAAATTTTGCTATTTTTGGTTTAAATATGTGTTACCTATAAAAAATGGAGGTTTGGTGAAAATTTTAAATTTCACTTTTTTTAACAATATTAACTAGAATGTAAGTTCACAATCGAGGTAGGTGCAAAAAAGGTATGAATACATTTATGAATTTTGTCATTTTTTATTAAAATACTTGTGTTATAACCCACAAAAAAATGAATGCATGCTGAAAATTTTAAAGTCAACGCGTTTTTATATTTTGTCGTTATCAAATCAATGCATTATAAAATTTTGCCATTTTTTTTAATCAAAATAAGTGTTATAACCCAAGCAAAATGAAGGTTTGATAAAAAAAATTATTTTTTATTTTTTTACAATATTCACTAAAGTGTTTTTACTCACCTGCGGACACAACACCAAAATTATCTTCCTTGCCGCATATAAACTAACATAACCAGAAATGCCTAGGCGTTGACAGATTTTCACAGATATGTTGCCATTAGAATGGCTATCAATTACTTCATGTCACAAAAGGAATCGTATAAATCATTTAAAGGCCTTCATAAAAAAAAATCGTACAAGTCTATAAATGATACTATAACTATCACTTCAACGAATATTTTTTCCCTGTGAAAGGCTGGAACTTTGGCTCTTCTTTCTTTTCAGGCTCCTCCCGTTTGGTGTCTTTAGAAGGTTCCTACAGAAAGAATCATAAACTTATAGCTTCGCATTATATGCCACGGCAAGAAAAAAACACACACAGAGAGAGAAACCTTTTGTGTTTCACGCGTACGATTCTGGTTCGAGCCGAAGACTAGTTTTCCGTGAGACTGTCGACCAGTACTCTGTGAACTTGACCCTGCAGAAGGCTGTGCACCACCATTGGAGACATCAGGGCGCTTATCTTTGGAACTGGACGACGGGACTGATGCAGGCTGGTATTTCATGGATTTCCCATCTAAACGTCTTCCCATACCACTGAACGGGTTAAATTTTGGTTCAGCATCAGCAGGGCCCTCTTGACCTTCATGGATGACAACAGATTATTACAGCGAACGATACAGGAGTTGATGCAACAAAAAAGCATTCTGGTACATATTTCCACGAATAAACAACAATTTTTCTACAAGATGATTAATTTTGGAAAGCGCCCCATAGGAGAATACATCAAATTTCAATGAAAATTAAATATACAGGTAGCAATGAAAATAAGGCACATTTATTGACCTCCCCAATTTTCAAATTTACAGTAGCCTCCCTTATCATCTTTTTTCAAGTTATTTTCTATATTTTCTACACCTAATACTGTAATTTCCAATGAGAGTGTCCCTATAGTGTCCAACAAGAAAATTGAAAAGTTGAAATATATTAGAGGATGATACCATCGTGTACAGAATGTCTATGCAATTATATAAAATCTGAAGGTAGTTCATTATACATTCCAAATTCTGCAGCAGCATGTTTACAGCTTTCATTTCCCTTACCATACTGCTAGTTTTCATTATGTCAGTGCCAAAAAAAGAAAACAGATTTAAATTTTGAAAACTAATATTTATCACTCCAATCAGATAGACAAACTATAAAAAATGGTAAAGCACATTAACCCTGTCCAGCTTCACAAAGATTGGCTATAATGAGTGAAGAAGCAACAGGAACATATGGAAGAAGGAAATCTCTCCGTTGTAAGAGAGAAGTTCTCTTTACCAATATGCAAAGGAGATGTAGAAAAAAAAGTTCTGTTCAACAACTAGAGCTCCAAAGCCAATGGAACTAAAAACGGTTTACAAGGAGGACAGAGGAACACACGTATGCCGTAGAACATGTCCAGCTTAACATGAAAGATTGTTCACCTTACGAGTAGATAAGTATATTAGTGGCAAATAAAAAAATAAAAAATAAATAACCTTCCATTACTGAAAAATACATCACTGCCCAGTAACAGTATCACTGGGATATAAACGTAAAATGAGAGGAGAAAGTCACACTACCTGCTGGTGCCTTGGCTGATGCCGGGGCAATTGTGGGTTTTTCAGGTTCCTTGTAATCCAGCGGAGGAGCAAAATCCACTTCACAGTCCGTTTCAATTATACTTATGGCATTAGAAGGCTTTGTCTCCACAATATCTATGTAGTACTTCCTATTGTTGTAAGCCACCATAATACTATCTCCTGTTGTTAAGCAAGAAAAGTTCCTTAGTGTCGTCTCCAAGCTGCACCAGCAAAAACAAGAGTCAAAGATGGCCTCCACCACCCTACAAGCAATTCAAAATTTTTTATCCAATTTTCTACTCATGTTATTAAGTATTCAGCAAAGGAAGGGGAGTAAAATACAAATTTCAACATTTCAAAACTAGTTGCCATTCTAATGCTAAATTATCCAACTGTCAAACAAGTTTATCAGTAGTCACAAGTAAATAGATGAATATGTGGAAAAGCCACCAGAACAGCTGTAGCAGCTTGACCAATCAAAACAAAGGATAGCCAACAACAACAACAACAACAACAACTCAGCCTTCATCGCACAAAGTGGGATAGGCTATATGGATCACACTTTGCCACAGCACTCCGTCGATTTCCAATTCTTTTTTGGTCAAAACAAAGCAAAGCCGTGCCCACAAAACACTGTCAAGGAAATCAACTGGATGACATAATTCTCTAAGATGACAAAACAATAAATATTCAAAGGGAACAACAGTGGTTGTAGATCTGTTGTGGATGTCAACACAAAAGTGAGAATATCCATATTCAGAGCCTGCAGAATTATGTGCCGATTTGATCCAGGAGAAATCTCCAAGAACCAAGTCCTGACATGAATTCCATGCAGCTTTTTTCAAGCTCATGTAACAGAGTGCAGGGACACAATTTCTTAGCGTGCAACAGTAAAAAGAATATGGATTACACTGAATGAAACATTATCTATTATGAGAAAAGCAATTGCAAACAACTTCAGCAAACTTACATGGCTTTGGGGTTGGAAATATCCAAGAAGTCCTTTGTATGAGGTTGTAACTTTACATATGTACCCTTAGGAAGAGTCATGTTCTTCACACGTACAATATCTCCTTCTTGTAACAACAAATTCTCCATCATCTACATGCAGAATTTTAAATTATATGATATCCATACAAGTTCAAACAATGTTATGCACTGCAAAACTTCATGATGCATACCCAATATGGCATGTATATCATGCCCTCTTCTGCAATGAACTCTAAAACTCCACAATGAGAAACCCTCTCTGTTGCAGCATTTCGAAGCTCAAACAACATTGGATAATCAATATGAAGAGATGCTGCATAGGCAAATTCAAACTGTTTACATGACAATAACCATGGAAAAGGGAGACGCTGACAGAAAGATGACCTAAAAAAACCCAAGAAAATAGAGCAACTAACCAAGACGGTCAAGAGCAGATGGCGGCATTATAACTGTCAAACCAGTAAAAGGAAGGTAAAATAAGATATCGTGGAGAAAATAACAACCAAGAACAAACTAGCAAGCTCATTTAGAAAATTAAACTTACTTTTATCACCATTTTCTATCTGAGGCTGCAAGAGGAAAAGAGGATCAGCATCAGAAACACAAAAGTAATTCATTGATAAGTTAATTGCAAGCTTAAAAAAGTAAGCTGCTTAAAAAGAAGGATATAGGCATTTTAATAATAGCAGCACAAGTAATGCACCCAAAAATACATAAACGAAATTCAATGATCTTGTAGCAAAATGGAAAATGCATAGGCTACAATCATCTGAGTTCAAGCACGCTCAATCAAAACCTTTATAGACTTGATGAGCACAATGAAGAGAACAGTAATTGAATTTGACATAGCCTTTGTTGCATTCAAAATAACTGAAGAAAATATAACAGATTCAACTGAATTAAATTATTAATTTAAATATACAAGAAGAAATATCGAGCAAAATTCATTTGCGAATAAAATCCTCCAACCTTATCAATAAAAGATGCAGGGTAACATCGGTAGGTTTGCTCAAATGATGTTCCATGGTAGCCATACCCGTCAAAATACTGTAAAATCACAACCAATGTGAATGAGACAGAGACAACAGTAAAAAAAAATTACATGAATGGGAAGATAAGCTATGATGGCTTTTGCAACAGCCATGTTTTGTTTAGATGAGCGAATGTAATGGATAACACAAAAGGTAACTGGTTATGCATGACAGCACAAATCAATGGCAAAAGAACTTGTATTTACATCTCAAGGCTATCAAAGCCCTTTTCTTTCCAAGTTCACTCTAGTTCGTTGATTGTTAAACATCCCCTGTACCACACTTTCTCCACCTTCCCACCCCACAACCAACAAGCTAAATGAATAAACATCTTCCATCGGGATTTGCAAATTCTTTCGTCGGGATTTGCATTTGTATGATGTTCAATGCAACTGAATAAAGTCAACAACAACAACAACTAAGACTTTTTAAACTAGGCTAGAATTCCAGATTACCAAAACTCTTAACTCCCATCTCAAAACGTAGTATAGTAAAAATAAAGAAACCCAATTCATTCCTGTGCTAAAAAAATAATTTCTTTATCAAGCTGCCCACTTGTTTGAATTGAGAACAAAAGGGGTAAACTAAAATAGTTCATCATCATTACAAATAAGCACCAGCATCGACAACTATCATCAAAATTTATATCAGCCAAAATTACCAAAATCTTCGTAAAACAAGAGAAAGGGAAACAAGTATACCATAGTTGCAATCTCCGAGCCGCCACACCAAGCGATAACTGTCTCAGCAAAGAACCTATTGAGGACAGGGAGGTCACAAAACCATAAATTTATGCACTCAAATATAAAATAAAATTAAATAAAAGCTGAAATATTTGAGAAATTCTAATAATTGAGATCTATAAAAATGGATATAAAACTGGATAATTTGAAGTTGCGAACTTTGATACAGAGGGAGGGCAAGTTTGAATAACAGTCCAATGTTTGCGATTATTGATGGAGGATTTATTCGGAAATAAAAGGAAACCTGCGATAATTGAATGACTTTGCTGAGACTCTTTGATACGAAGTTTTTATTTTTTATTACTTTTTTTGCAGAACAACAATGGAGGAGAAGGCGAAAAAAGAGGCAAAGGCTAAGATGCGCCTCCTGCTTATTGTCCACGCCATGTCTCGTGCTGCCACGAATAAATCGAGCTCCATTGGGCCTGTAACATTTAAGTATCATTAAAGCCCAATAATTATTGGGGAGAAAGATCCAATTCCAATGTCCTTAGGCCCTCAATTATTACTCCACCGAATCAGTTGTCTTGCCCAGCTACACATAAAACAAACAAATCACTCCTACTCCTGCCAAAAAAAAAGTCCAAAATAGTTTGAGTAATAAATTTCACTTTTTTTATGACAATATTCACTCCAATACATATTCACAATTGGTTCACAATTGAAGCAACTGTAAAGAATATTAAAAAAGTTAAAATACGAGTGTTATAATCCATAAAAATGAAAAATCTAAAATTCACTTTTTTCACATCGTTTATTAAAATGCATGTTCACAATTGAAGTGTCTATAAAAAAACAGTAGGGAAAAAGTTAAAATCAACATATTTTTTTACTTTGTAATTTTTTACCAAAATACGTGTGTTATAACCCATGAAAAATAGAGGTTTGGTGAAATTTTTAATTTTTAATTTTTTTTTTGACAATATTCACTAGAATGCATGTTCACAATAGGAGTGGATGTAAAAAACAATACAAAAAAATAAAAATCAACACATTTTTTAATTTTGTCATTTTCTATGCTAAAATACGTGAGTTATAGCCCATGAAAATAGAAATTTAGTAAAAAATCAAATTTCACTTTTTTTTACATCGTTCACAATAATACATGTTCATAATTGGGGTGATTGGAGTGAGTGAAAAAATAGTAAAGAAAATGCCAAAATCAATACGTTTTTTTACTTTTCTATTTTTTACCAAAATATGTATATTATAACCCATGAAAATAGAGGTTTAGTAAAAATACTTTTACTGTTTTAGACAATAATCTTTTTTTTTTCTTTTTTAAAAAGAGAATCAACAATGGAATTCCACCTACCCCTTTGATGGCTCAAACCCATGACCTATTGGTTCACACGTGAAAATGCAAACCATTTGATTTACACTTCTTTGTCAGTCGTGACTTGGACCAATGGCAATAATCACTAGAATACATATTCACAATTTGGGGTGAGTGGAAAAAATAGTACAAAAGAAATCAAAATCAACGTATTTTTAAAATTTTATATTTTTGCTAAATACGTGTGTTATAACCTATGAAAAATGAAAATTTTGTGAAAAAACTAAATTTCACTTTTTTTTACACCGTTGATTAGAATGTATGTTCACAATTAAGGTTTGTGTAAAAAACAGTAGGAAAAAAGCCAAAATCAACACTTTTTTTTTTACTAAACCACACGTCGTTTAGTAAAAATTAAAATTTTTACTGTTTTTTGACAATATTCACTAGAATGTTCACAATGGGGGTGTGTTACAAAAAAAATAGGTTCACAATTGAGATGGGTGAAAAAAAAGTCAAAATCAACACGTTGTTTGGCTTTGCCATTTTTTTTAATCAAAATACGCAAATTATAACTCGTTAAAAATGGAGATTTGCTAAAAATTTTAGAGTATATATAGAATGGACTTTTTAGCCCATTTCTCATATCATGCTAAATGAACATGTTTGTTTATATTCAGTTATTAATACAAAATTTTCCAATTTCTCTCACCACAACATGAAGGGATTTTAGTTTTTTCAACATTTGTTTTGAACTATAACCGATTAACCCAAACAATCTAATAAAAAAATTATTTTTCAACTTAGTTTGGTAATATAATCTTCTACCCAAATAATTAATAAAAACAAAACTTATAAATTTAAACACTAAATAGGGAGATCTTGTTTCTCTCAATTCTTAAAATAAAACACGTAGATGTTCCGTAAGTTTCTTCTACTTCCTTGAGATTTTAAGTTGGGCCCGTGGTGCCTCACTTCCATTTAAGAAATGCGTACAACAAACTATGCACACCATTAAAGGACAGAATCAGATCATGACAATAGCCACCCAATAATAAGTGACAATGTCATCCGCAGTCCACTTGCACAAAGTAGAATAAGTATTTTTCTTTTCTTTTTTTCTGTTTTTTTCCGGGTCAAAAGGAGGCCAAAGAAAGTTCTTTTAGTTTATTTTTGAAATTATTTTTCTCCAATCCCAGAACAAGCAGACATAAAAACCTTATCCTAGATGTTCTGTCTTCTTGATCCATCATCAATTTGCCAATATGCCCATTTTTAAGCCTACAGAAATCCAGCAAAATTATTATTAATTTGTCACCATCTTCTCTGTATTGTTGTTTAAAGGGAGTAATTAAGTCCTTAGGAATTAAAAACTTTTGGTGATTTTGGATTTTCAAATTACGATACTCTGCCAAAATAAGTTCCTAATACTGTTATACGTTTCCCTTTTCACTTTAAACCCTCCAAATACTAAGACTCGTTTTAGTGACTCCCTTCTTAATTGAGGTCAAGTTGAAACATACTTATAATTTGGAGAAGCAATATCAAACTAATTCCAATTTTAAGGAGCAAAGCTAAAGTATTTAGATGTTGTGACTTGAATTTGCTTGTTTGCTTTAAGCTCTAGAATATGGATAATTGTAATCGAAATTCTCAAGGGTCGTTGGCAACCACAATCTTTGGATTGTTTGATTCGGGAGTCCACATTTATGCCATCCTGATTTCCTGGCCAAGGGACGTCATGACTCATGAGGATACACCAAAAGATAAACCCATTAAAATCGTGGCTGGCAAAGCAAAACGTCTGCTTTTCACATCTTGTTCTTGCAAATTCAGTGCTGCAGAGAAGAAACCAGTTAAAGATCACTTCAACCAGTTTTGCAATCTCCATTTCCATGCCACACAAGAATGCTGTTCATGTGAAAGAAACCTAAAGACATACCTTCAAGCCGATATAACAGACAAGGGTAAAATAATCAGCAGTCCAGTAAAACAATTGGCTCTTCTTCCACTCCCATCATTTTATGCTCACAACATTGCACATTTCTTGGCATCGTGTTACCATAGTCCATGACTTTAGACAATGACTCGACTCTTATTATTGTCATTGTTGCTCATTCGTGCTTAAATGCCCAAAAGCAACACTCCCATTGCTAGCATAATGAACAAGAACAAAGCTCTAAATGGCAAGAGAGTGCACACTTTTCTCCAATAGCAGAATTATGACCGAGAGCAAAACAAGAAATGCTCTAAAATTTTAGGCTGTTTGCCGTTGAAAATATATTTTAAAAGAAAGAAAATGTACCATAGCTTTCTTCTGATTCCGCAATCACTACTGCTCATTAAAGACAGGAGCTAGACCACAGCTAAACCCTACCACTAGAAGGTTACGGGATCAAACTTCAGTTCTTGGCCATATACCCCTTTCGTTTTTTCTTACAGGCCAAGGAAGAAGATAAAATTGGAATA